>JACJUY010001030.1:99088-113923 GCA_014220935.1 Platorchestia sp. MABIK | reverse complement strand
ATCGTGACCGAAAACACACTCATACTTCACTAACATGTATTCTTGGCCTGGCGTATTGCCATAGTGAACGAAAACATATGTTAAATTACGAATATTTTCGCTATGAATAATTCGACCGGAGTGCGAGGGTGAATTGCTGCGTCTGTGTTCAAAGAAAACCTTTATGTGCATCAAATCCCCCATGTGTACGAATCTCCATTTATGTACATCAATATAAGGGGATAAATATTCATATACTTTTATCCCCTATAGTTCCGAATACTACTCAATGCTTTCATGACCTTACACAATATACATAAAACTTCACAGAGCCTCTGAATCAAAGATCACTCATTTACTCAAAAATTTAAACCTCATTGTATAAATTATTAAGAGTTGTAAGTATAAAAAATCAAAGATCACTCGTTTACTCAATAATTTACAGTTTTATAGTTTTATTATGTTTCTTTTACAGTGGAAGAAAAATTGTTGTTGTATTCTTCAAATAAACGAACTTTTCGCGCTGAATTTTTTCCCCTTTCTTTTTTGGAATGCTGATGGAATTGGTTAAAGCTGACTACTTAGCTCAGATGGTGTCAAGTTCAGTATTCGAGTCATGTCTTTAATATCGCACAGAAAATAAAACACTTACTGAGAGTTTGCTCTCGATTGAAGAGTCAGCAGCCTCACAGAAAAAAAATTCGCGCATCGGAAACCTGAAATGGCTCGTGATTGACTATTCAGCAATCCTTCAGATTTTCACTGCAAATTTTATTGCATTACATTCCGTGTAGAGTACAGTTGCTGATTTCATTTTTTGCCAGGCAAAATTAGCAGCGTTAGTTAAAATTTTGAGGTCTCTTCAGCGTTTTCATTGATCGGAGTTCCGACTCCATCAAAACTAATGGGAGTTTTTTGTCACAACCTCAGAAATTTCTTTTCCGTATCAATTCCGTGCTCCACAAAAACTGGACTCAATTCACTAACGCTGTTCATCTCATTGGCCATGACATTGAAATTTCTAAATTTCACTGGATGCAAATGACGGATGACTTCATAACAACAAAAACATAGAAGGGGTAAAAATTAAAATTGGGTTACAGGATGTCAAGCCATGAATAATCTCGATTGTGTGTCGCATTGGATTAAAACAATTTGTTATGCGGAGCTTTTATTCTTAATGTAATGAATGAAAAAGAATGATCGAACGTAAAATCAAAGGCTGTCAGGAGAAGCATTCACATAAGGAAAAAATGAATAAACTCAATCTTCATGGATCCCCTCATTTACGTGAGACCAAAGCCAAAAAACTGCAGCGTGGTAATTTTAAACGAGAAATTACTTCAAATCATTTCACAGCAGCTTTCAGTCCCCACAAACGCATCCCGTTTTCTTAAAAACGGCGTGATGGAAACAATCCAACATCGGATGCAATAATATTTGAAAATCAGAAATAAAATTCGACGTGCCGCTAAGAAGCCCTTGTTCATCTAAGCTATGAAGAACAAATGGCTTGATTTCTGTATGCAACTTCAGGATTGAACATTAGAACAGTGTTAAAACAATGACAAAAACATGGCAAACATGTTCAGTGACAAAAAAAATGTTCAAATTGACTGGGGGTTGACACGATATCATTCTTCACCCATTTGATATTTCCAGATAAGTTAAGACAATAAAACACCAGAACTGAGTGATGGTCTAGGATACCTTTATTGATAACTGGAGTACGACTGGACTTTCTTTCTGCTTTCCGTGGAAATGTGTAATCATTAGGGAGAGGTTGACCATCTTTTTTCCACTCTATGGAACTGAAGTCATTGGTTAAGACAAGGCTTTTTTTTTGTTTTCCATATAAATGAAGTCATTTATTTTCACTTTATTTTCACTTTCCATGAAAATTAAGTCATTGGTTAGAGGTGGGTTTTAAATATGTTTCATTGCCGAAAAATCTCAACTGTGTAGATTTTATTGAAACACCACAAACATTTCATTTTTGGAGATAAATCCAAACTGGCAACCGGTTTAATTTTAGCAGCTTTCCCTCGTCAACGACAAAATAATGAGCTGTGTACACATTTACAAGAATATCAACTGACCTGTTATTTTATTGCTAAAAAAACTGAAAACAACATCAACAATCACTTTTATTCATGAATACAAATTAAACTCGTTATTAAATAAGGCATCTCCATCATCAACGGAATCTGACAGTGAAATCAGTGTTGAAACAACACGAAAATTGTTCCGACGACATGATATGAATGGCACCCCGTGATGTGGCGTATCTATCCCTCGAACATCACGGCTCGAGTAACACACTGATGCTCGCAACATTTCAAGAATTTGATATTCATTTAGAACCGAACACGACCGACTGGCTTCGAAAGGCTAACTGGCAACGGTTTAATTCCAGCAGCCTTGCCTCGTCAATTAGAAAATAATGAGCTGTGGCTCATACGCCCTCGCCAGAGTGAATGCTGGAATGGCTGGCGAAGTACCGAGGGAAAATTGAGGCGCGATAATTACTTCGCTCCGCAGCTCCTCTGCAGCAGATAACATTATCGTGTTCCGGGCTCTGCGTTTGGCTTAATGAAGCTTTCAAGGTAAGCCTTTGAAGGGTCGCAAGCTGATAAAATAATAAGCTGAAACACCCAACTCAAACTGAAAGAGGCGAATGGAAATCGCTCACTTCCTCCTCATTGAGATCCAAATAAAGAAACTCCCACGTTTTTTTTCACTAATGGAAAATACGAGTGTGATGAAAATTCTTGTTTCTCTTTGATTTGAAATCTAGCCATGACCAGAGCAGAAAATATCAACGTACCAAGAGCCTCGGTGTATACTGGTTTTGCAGCCCAAATCAAGCAACAAGTATTGGAAAAAAAATACCTGTAGGATCGAAAATACGAAAATATAAGTGTGTTTTCATAACCCACCTAACTCTAACGTTTGGTTCGGTCTAGAGTATGTTATTGATAGGTGATAGATTGCACCTAATGCTGTGTATGATACAAATGTAGACTATGCCTAAAAACAAACACCTTCATGATATACTTTTAAAATAAACTAAAACTTCCATATACAGTATCCTAGTATAGAACATGATGTAAGGAATTAAATTCGATTTCGATTAGGAAATTCCTCTCAACACCACGTAAAAGTAATACTTGATTTTCATTGACAAACCACGCCTAACAACATACGTGCATTTGCACGCTTGATTTCAACACAATGGAGTCACGACGCAAAGAGTATTGGAGCTAAAACTGAAATGCATATTTTCCCTTCCAGATTTGCAAATGAATTTGCTTGTTGACGTTGTCGAGAAATTGGGCAAAGTTTCAAAAGAATGCCGATACTTCACAGCATAATTCCTCACCAGATTGATTCTGTTCTGTAGATGCGTGTGACAAAAATTAAACGACTTAGTGAAGAAATTTGTAGATTTACTATAAATTTTCTCGTGAGGTAATCCATCCATTGAACATATAACAGGAAATAAACTCCAAGATGCTCGTATTGCATCGCCTGCAATTGGTTCAGGAAATGAAAAAAATGAGTTTGCCTCATTGGTAGTCAGAGACAGCTCCAAATATCATTTGTCCCTCACTCCGGCTTTTGCACTATAATAATCACAAAGAATTTAACGTAAGCGTCTACATGAAGATGAAATATATTGACGGAAAGGCAATGATCACGGTGCGGTGCGGTAGAAATATACCTTCCGAAAAAAAATAATTTTAGTCGGTCATCGGGCGCCACAATTTTCATCGTAATAGGTTCCGGCTCCTGAAATAACGTGAACAATTAATAACTCAGTCATATATAATTGCGCCGATATTTATCCTGAATTCAGTTGTTTTTATAATTACCAGACATAACTGATAAATCTCTACAGCACCCCACTCCTGTAACTCATGGTGAGAAGTGCTACATATGGTTCAAGCAAAGTAAATTATCTGGTTTCCTTTATCGCATCCTATTTACACGTTTCTTGACGTAAAATTTAGAGTTGCCACTAGGAAGAAATGACTTAGGTGACTTAAAAAATCAAGTTATGGTTACAACCAGGTGTTAGGCAAGGTATGGGACCTTTCATATCTCGATTAACTTCATTTTTAAGTAGACACTTTACCACACTTCACTACCATAAATGAATTAAGTCGCTCAAAAGACTCTATTTATGGTTGCAGCGATGCGTAACGAAAAATAATGGAACGGACTCTTCATGTTACGGTTAACGTTATTCTTAACTTGGCAGCTTACCTCACTTCACTCCGATAGCTTCATATGAATGCTTCAACCATGCACTACGCCATCGTACATTAAACAAGCGCTTTACCCACAATCAAATATAAAGAAACAAAATATACAAAATAAGTCGCTGCTCAAACCTCATTCAACAAAGGGAGATCTCGCCCTCTTGATAAATCTTTGAATCATTAATGCTCTTAATTATACAAACACAGAATTTTGTGCTCATATTCGTTGTTCTAAGGGTCTCATTGTTTTTATTTCATTGAGGTTGACGCCATCATCCTTTCTGATGAGTGCAGAAAATTTTATTGCAAATAGCTCTAAACTCATTTTGAATGCTATTTAAATGTTTGTTCATGAGCCACTTTCCTATTTTACAATATCTTTAAATGCTACTGATGGGTGAGGTTATTAACAAACTGGTTTTGCTTCACAAAGTATATCGACAAAATCAACACGTCATTTATATCAATGTTAGCTTTGTTTTAACGACCTTTAAAGTGACAACAATTTATTAATGGTTATGAATCATCGAAGCTTGCGCAGCCTCTTCGAATTTGAATATGGAATTTAAGCAGATCATTCAACTGGAGCATCACTTTCCTTCCTAAGTGCAGAGGCGAAATCTAGTCAGAAAAGAAGAAAAGATTCATGAGAACGGGTTCATTTGGAAACACACACCAAGAAAGCTCACATCACAGTTCCCACATCTGACTACTCATAGATATGTTGGGCAAGAATAATAAGCGGAACCTCGTTTGAAAGAGAAGCTCTGAAAGTGATGTTTAATGCAGCACATTATCCGATAAACGCTTTCACCAAGATGGCTTGAGAGCCTAGCAGTTCATTTGCATAATAGGGTTGAAGAGTCGAAGCTTTCGGAGATAAATCGCATTGGCCGTGACTCTTTTACTGAATAGATAGCCTAACTCGCCCATAACTTTTTTTGTGGACGATGCAAAGATCTTTATCGAGCCACATTTCATTTTGTAGCTAAGACCTCAACAGCGCTCTGAAAAAACTGATTCTCATTTCAATATTGAAATTTCGTAAAGACAAATTCTCATCAGTACAAAGAATGAAGTTCAGCTTTAGATAGACCTAATTAATGGCCAATTTTTGTAATCTCTTGTACCCTCTCCTTCATCCATTTTTTCAGTCATTTAATTTAACATCTATCTATGGAAGGCTGGTCTTTTTCCCTAGAAAATAAACTAGGCTACAGAGGAGATGGAGATCAAAAAGCCATTCCAGGAAATGATGGCAGACGGATCAATATTTCCAGGCTCAGAACTTGATATTAACTTAGGAATTCAGAATTAGTCGCCAAGTGTAAAACTTTCAGCTTTAAGAAACATAATATCTCGAATACTTTGCATTTATTTAGTAGTTTTACATATTCAAAAACTGTGGAGTTATAGAGTAAACGCTGAAAGATAGAAAATTCTTTACCCATTGGATAGTATGATAAAATGAAGCTGGGATGCTTCACGATCATATCCATAAAATAAATAGTTGAAGCGTCATTGCTGCAGCGATATGAGCGAAACAAAATTCAGAGGTAGGTTAACACTATCTACTAACCCTATCTTGATCTACTACTTTCTTGATCTTAATTAATGCAAGACACTAACACTGTTTTTATACAACAACCTTTTTCGATCGTAATGCAACCTTTGTAACGTGTCTTCCGGTCTACCAACTCAACTTCGATCATGAAATATTAGATTTCCTAAGTTCAATGAAAATAATATGGTGAAGAAACACTGCACTGCAAAGTTGACAGGGTTGTTTGCTGCATCCTGCTACTCGCGAAACAAAAAACACTTCAATTCTCCAGAGACGAGAACTTTCACCATTTGTTTGGGCAACTGCCTTGCGTGCACACATAGAAATGAACAATATGCTAATAGCTTTCTGTATTTATCGCGAGCTTTATCATCTCTTGCATCTGCACAACAAAGGAGGTGGCCGTGCTGCGTGAATGTTGGCTCCACGTTTGTAACATTGAAGTCGAGTTTCGTAGCTTTCTGTTTCGGCAGACTGTAAAACGCTCTCTTAATTTTTGATACATTGCCTAGCATTCATTTGCGTCCTGCATTAACATCTGTGGGAGTTAGTGCGAACTATGTATGTATCAGGGTAGTAGGGCGCTCAACTAGCACTATGTTTGTAAACAAAAGATGCATACATTTTCATTGTTGTAAAGTGTGGCATTCTACATTTTAGAAGCGCCATTAACGGTAGATGCTTCTCAATCTATTGTGTACCTACACACTGTACTTTCAGAAGCGTGTTGAATTTACGAATCTAAATTGTTTCGCTTAGAAAAGTAATTGTGAAAGAAATAATTGTGCCGCTTAGAAAATTAATTGTGAAAGAAGTAATTGTGTCGCGAAGAAAAGAAGTTCAGCGAGTGAGCATTGAATAAAATTTGATCGTGACAATCAAAGGATTATTTTGACCGATTATAACCTGAATTTGAAACTTTTTCATCATCATTTTAGTCCATTTTGCTGTCATACTCACCGCGTGGGAGTCAGTTATCATAAAAGTCTGCACTTCACGACTTGTTGCATGCGTAGTGACGTAAAGCTGTGGCTACGACACCTACAGAGTTCAAAACATTTCAGTGAGAAAAAATGAATAAAGTAAAGAGTCTATTCGTACAGAAACCCCGAACTAATTCATGAAGCTTTGTCGTTATGGCAATTATGCTAAGAAATAAGGTATTATGATAAAGTTCATCACTGACGCATGACACCCTCTGGTACAATTTCATAAAAATGTTAGGGTTAAGAAAGCGTACTCCGATTTCGCCTGATCTACTCGTATTTTAAACTTCAAGAACCTATGGTGGTAGTGTGAACTTTAAAAAAAAATTTCTCCGTTTACTCAGAAGTTGAGATTCATTGTTTCCAAGAACTAATATGAAATTCTCGTTGCTATAAAACTGGAAGTTTCCCCAGCAAGACATACATGTCCGAAGAAAATCAGGAACGAAATGGTGAGTTTGTCCATTAACATATGAGTTATTCAGAACGTAAAATTAATGCATGTGCTGACTGATGAAATAGTGCAAAACTGAATCTTTTGTTATATCAGCTGCAACGAATGCAAATATGTCGCATGATAATATCTCAGGAGCATAAGCCGGTAAAAATATACATTATCCTGACACTCGATTTCACGTTTCTGATATTATTGGCAAGTGACGAAATCAAAATGTACTATTCATGAAGCTACTTTAGCTACACTATAGAAATTTTAAAGTTTATATTGCAGAAACTCGTCATGTTTTCTTTAGGATTTCCTCTTTGTTATTCAATGGTTCCTCGTTAGAAAAAATTTTCAGAGGCGGAAACTTAGAAAATTCACGTCGCAGAAACAGAGCAGTTGTTACTGTTGGTCTCCATCTAAGTGGGCTTACGCTGCCAGCTGCACGTCTACGACGATAGAAATTGGATCCAGCCTGTGGTTCTGATAACAAGTTTGTGCCAATTTTTTGAAAATTTGTCCCCCACGTCAGGAAAAGCTAACAATTTTAGAGACAGCGGTCAAACCTCATTCTTTTTTTGAAGTAAATGTATTAGCAGTGAATAATTCTTACGGTGAATTTTATTCGTTTGCCCCTAAATTCATTGCAATTCATAGTGCAAATAAACACCTTGATTCCGGTTTTCCGTGCAGAAAAATCACAGAAGTTGAACTGTTTAATTTTCTTAGTTCGAAATGTAGGATGTTTACGTAAACCTGTGATCCATACGAAATAATCAGCTCTAATTCTGAGAAATAAATCAGTGCTAATTCTCAGATTTATTTGTGATGATCATAGGGTAAACATAAAGCACTCTTCAGTTCTTTCCCTAAGTTTTTTCTTTTAATGGGAAGCAGCTAGAGCGAGAAGACGACAATTTACACAGAGTGTCGGGACTGTGCGCAAACACGCCTATAATTCTCGGCAAGAAATTCAACTGCTATTCTTGAGACTTAGTCGCTGAAAAAATACACTTCCGGACTGCCTCGTTATTGCAGAAAATTTATGCGAAGAAAACAAGGTTATAGGTTACTGTTAGAGAAGAAGAATATTTCACTCGTGTTTTATTTGTTTACTTCAAATGAAAACTTTTACCGTCGAACACAAATTCTGATACGAAATTTACGATTTTGATATGCTGATGTTCTTCTTCTACGTTTACTCCCTGAAAAATTGCAGACTCGAAAAAGTTTTGCATTTTGTTCGTATAATAATTAGTTTAAAAATGAATGAATGCTCTTGAATCTAAAAAAATTGAGTTACGCTGAATAGTTGTCGGTAATTCTTCTCCGGAAACGTCAAAACCTTGATAAAAACGCACAAAAGAATTCCTACAAGAGCAGATTAATTCCTGAGATTTAGATCCACAATTTTAATTTTCACAAAAGTTGGATGGAACAAAATTACAGTGAGAAGCTGAATACTGAGCCTGTAATTTGGTTAGCTCGGGTACAAAATGTTCCGTAATTTATGCTTGCTAACTCACCACAGCTGCTTTAGAGCGACTGTGAACTTCCTATGCTTGCACCGTCGCGACAGAGAGCGCAAAATCATCTTTAATGGCTTCATTGAAGGAGCTGAAGTAAGACACAAACCTACATAAGTGGGAAACATACACAACGCAAATTGAGAAGTATAAATTTCATGTTCTCGTAAGTCACCATCAAATACTCTAGAATCGAACGTCTGCATCGCGTCTGTGTAATTTTCACACGCCGGAAAATGTATTGGGCCTTTAGTGAGCAACAGTGCAGGGGATGTGTTTTGTGGATTTTAGCTCATATTTATACCTAATAAAATATGTCTAGCACAACCGATACATACTGTACATATTCAGGTGTGTTATATTTTCATTGAATTTCACTTTAATTTTCCCTTATGTGCTTCAATCTTCTCTAGTTTCATACTAGTATATAAATGCGCACTGATGTCAATTATTAGTACATATATATGTACATATATCTATATATATATATATATATAAAATAGATTTACTGCTTAAGATAGTGATTCATAGGCTTAAGGCCTAGAGTGACTTTAACATTATAGTTATCCATGAATTTCCTACAGGAATCTCTCCAGTAATAGATATAAGAATAAAATTTAGTTTGTGATGAAACTCTGTGATGAAACTCTTGGATGAAAAGTTGACTACAAAATTCACTCAGCAATTTTAACTCTCTTTTTCAGAAACGCCGTAATGAAATTGATGCTCAAAGTATAACTCTAAGGAATTTTCATACTAGATGAAATAAGTACCTCACCAATTACAGCAAAGCTTTTTATTCTAAAGATAATTCAGATGTATAACATTTTCACTGAATTTCAGCATTATTATCCCTTATGTGCTCCAATATTCTCCAGTTGTATTGCTACTAAATGCTTCACACTATGTCAATAGTTTCAATTACAACTCATTCTCGAACGAATCTTTTACTCAGCCGAACGAGAGGCACTGGCTCCCATAATGCTGTAGTTGAGCAATATTTTTCCAATATAACTGATAAGGACCTGCGTTACCAAAGCCGGCTGTGAGGAATGCATCGACTTTAGGTCGACCTAGCGAGGCCAGCTTGTCCAGAAGTTTGGACTGACGAGATGATGCCTTTACTTTGGCCTTGCACATCACCTCAATTGCGGAGTTTTGCGCCAGAATTTGGTTCCGCTGCGCCAACATTGAACGAGCGAGGACCTGTGATCAAATCCTAAAGATTAGCTCGTGTCTTGAGGAGGTAAGCGAGCTTTACTAAGCAAATGTCGATCAAAATTATAGTCGTTTTTAGATGAATAGCTCGTGTCTTGAGGAGGTAAGCGGGCCTTCACTAGGCGAATGTAGAACAAAATCATGGTCGTTTTTAATGAAGTAAGTCCAGTGCATGGTCTGAGGAAGTAAATTTAAGGAAGTTGACGAAGGGCCGAGTACTTCTTTCTAAAGAAAGATCGATTTGAGCCATAAGCGAGCTTACAACTGCGCCCATAAAATGAGATGAGCAAATTCAGCTTCATGACAGAAGCATCTAATCATCATGCACAAATGAAAGTACTTTTACGGAAATAGTTAAAACCCGTTATTTATTCCATTTTATGGCTTCTTCCAGATAGTGTTGATTTCGATCAGATGCTTTTTCTGTGTAAATAAGCGAAAAATATTAAGATTGTCAGCTTCTGCTGTTCACCGGAGTTATTCTGTCTCATTTGTGTGACAGAGCGCTGAGTAAGGGGTTTCGTTAATGATGCTGCCAGACATATTCTAGTCGAGGAATAACCAACGCAAGTCAGTCTCAAAGGAATCACATGATTTCGTTATACGACTCTTCACACGTTCATTTTGCTTGTGTTTCATCTTCTGCAACAGAAGCACGTGTGAAGAAGTGAAAGAATTATTGGTGAGAATGGGAGTGCGAATACTTCAAACTTCAAGTCCATGAATGATAATGCTGTTCAACATCCAAATGATGCGAATTATGCCTGCTTTTCTATCCTGCTTCTGAGCTCCTGTTGCAGGCGTGCGTCCAGTTTTCGATACAGAATTCAAGTGCCAGCAAATTCAACCATCAACTAATGAATATAGCATGTAATAAAATTCAAAAACAATGCATTTGTTCAAGTGAAATCCAGTCAATTAATACATGATGACAAGAATAACTTTTCGAACACAATGTCCTTTATTTATGATAATTTTCAAAATTCCATGAAAAGATCCTGCAAAAGTGTACATGAATGATGACAACGCAGAGTTTACATTGGAAGTCGAAATGGCACTCGTAGAATTAAATACATAGTTATATCTCATGATCTATCAGCGGAAAACTCTGACACAAGAGAAGTGTTGCATTTTAACAAGTTCACGATATATTTTTTTGCTTCTCAGCGTTTTTTATAAGAAGTTGCAGAACATGCTTTAATTAATAACTAATTTTGGCCGGACAATTTCACTTTATCGTTTATGTTTTACAAGTGTACATGGCCCACCAAAAATTGCGGGATTCAATATTTTCCTTAAATAAATTTTCAAGATGTGGAAGACTAGTTAAATTGCTGTTCAATATTCCATTCATATTTAAGGTCAATTTTATCTAGAAATTTTGAAAATAGCATATATTAACTGGATCGTGCCTTTATTTTACTTTCAATAATATTTATAAATATTGAAATAGTGAGTGCAGGTCGGTCAGCAGCATTATGAAAATTCCTTCAGTGACCACCGGTGAGTCCTTTCGCAATAAACGCGTTAAACATCCTTAAGACCATAAGACGTACCAACCAAGAAAGCAACAACTGTGTATTATTATATGGGGGATAGTTCTGTGCTCACGTCGTTTAGGAAGAAGGAAAAGAACTATGATGTTTCGAAAACATTAATAATTTCAAAAATAGGGCTAACTGAAAACTGAATGGCCACCAGGCTGGCTGCCAAAAAAGGCATAGAGACCCAGGTGTATAACTAACTGGAATCTGAAACGTAATGTATAACTCATATACAAGCGAACATACAAAACAATTCGTTAGATTCGGATTGTATACGATAAAAAAATCAATTTAGAAACCAATCTAAACAGGCATGGCGTAAAAATAATAATATTCCCCGAAAAAAGATTGATTACTGAGGAAGTGAATAATCACTCTGGAATAAATTATTGATTGATGATAATTTTGCTTTTTCTACTCTCATGGATTTTTTCTTCGTCCTTAGAGATTTCGTACGATGCATTTTACATTATTCCATCTATACGCTAGTTTTCTTGGGTGTCTGAACCAATGTATCATGTGTTATGCAGTGGTACGAAGTCGTTGGATAGAGAGCTAATTTCATTTGTAAGGACCACGTCAAATAATTCCATAATGCACGAAACAAATGAAAGGAAAACAAGATCTCACGATCGTTGTGTTCTTTCCACAGCGACAATTTACAACGTCATAAATGCTAACGTTCTTAGCTCACAAATTGTTATGGAAATCAAAAGCTAACAAAGTGAAATGAAATTCTTAAACAACTTATTTACGATGTGGACGCAGAAATATGAATACTAACTCTACATAACGTAAAATGGAACGAAAAAACATTTTTCATTTCATTTTTCGTCTAAATTTCTGATTGTTTAATTTTCTAGATTTCCCCCAACAATAATTTCTGCAAAAAAGTCAGATGTAAAAATACGACATATCAGTTGGCCTACTCAGGTCTATTACACAAATCACCCAGAGCCATCAGGCGTCATACACGTATAGGTGAATAAATTCCGTAATTTTTCATTTTTCTTTTATTGAACCTTAGTTCAAAAAATTAACTAATCGTTTGGCAAGCATCCAGAAGCGAAAATATCTCCCGTGCTAAAGGAGCATAGGCAACGTCAGGGAGCATAACTTCCTTAAAATAGAAAGCAATTCCATCCGGCCGTAGGAATAGCCGTGAAAGCATAATAATTTCTTGAAAGCTGAGCCTGCCTCCGGACCAGGACCAGAGTTCTGTGCTATCGCTCACTGGCGCTTCAATGTTAGTCGTGAATCACTCCTGGCAGACTCCACTTTACGATCGAAGTAAATATGTTCCCTAGGGGCCTAATAACTTTACGGCCCTGACAAAAATATTGGAGAGCTAGAGCCCGCTGGCCATTCAAATCTCCCCCAGCGTCTGAGTTAAGAGATCGTTTCAATCAAAAATATTAATGGGCTTCACCACTTCAAGTCATTTTTTACTCCCAAGTAGTAGCACTTCACTGACTTTAATAAGGAACAGATTGTGTGAAAATCATGGAAGCATTCTGGAGTTGATTTAAGTTTTAAAATTATGGTTTTAACATGTTTTTATTGGTTTCTCATTAGTCACGTTTCCGAAGCTTATGGTTTTGTTCATAAGAAATTTCGAAACTAAACGCACTCCAGCTGATGGGTGTCAAAAGCTTTATTCGACAAGGGCTGCAGAATGCACGTTTTTAGGCTAACACTGGTCAGAATTAGTTTGTTATTTGCACCTGAGGACAGCACATATAACTTTCTCACTTTGAGCTATACTCTGCATAATACGTAAATTATATCAGTACACAGCATATTATCTACTGCTATGTACTGGTATCCTCTACATATTTTGCAGAGTGTAGCAGTACTTAGCATACTATGTTCTAAGTCGCCGGTTTTTACCAAGTTTAAATCCTCATGTCTGGGATTTTATTCTTTTTTCCATAAAATCACAGACATAAAGATTTTATCCAGAGACAATAACTTGCCAGTTCTGCACATCAATGAAAGTGCTCTATGAGGGTTGTCCCTGATCAATTATTTAGCACTGAACTTTGTGAAGAAGAAAAAATGGTTCTAATAATAATCAATTTTTCACCAATTTCAAGTAAAAGTAAGAGATATGATGTACTGCTTATAGTTCTGTTGGTGTCTTTCAATCATTTATTGAGAGAATTTCACATGACGAAATGAGATCAAAAACTTTTTCCGAAGGAAACAAGCGCCGTTATTGGGATGCTCACGTATTTCAATTAGCACTCGACGCTCAGAATAAGGTGAGCTTACAAAATTCACTTATACAACTACATGCACCTTTAACTGTGCTCCAGTATCATAATAATAAAAACGATCGATTTTTCATGGTTAAAAAATTTTACTTCGTATGAAATCTTTCTCAAGCTTTAGATGCTCCATTCCTACTGGTCAATGTCAATGTAATCTAGTATAAATGAGACTGAAGAAGAATTTAGAATTGTCTCAGATTATTGTCCTTGAATTGCTATCATTCGTTAATTTTAATGTCCTAGATTGCTTTTAATTCACTCGTACTGTAAATTACCCATTTTCCGGCACAACTGGACACTACTCGTCCAGTAGTGCTGGACGGGGACAATAATTATTCAAGTCATGAGAACTGTGTTGCGCGCAATGGCTGCCATTACCTGAAACAAAACTGGAAGAAGTTGTAACGATTGAGAAAGTTTCTCTAGGTATCAAATCAAACATTTCCGTTCACCGGAATCGAGGGAGGTAAAACCTATGTGATACTTGAGTAATTTGATAGCGTAAAATTCGCGAGTAAGAGATTCTGGAGAAAGACAAATGCAATCAAACCTGTTTCCTCGGTAGCCTAAAAAGACATAGAAAATAAGGTTTAAATCATGTCATTCCTTAATTCCTTCTCTTACGGGAAAATGAACATAAGCCGTGAGTGACAAAATAGTATGCGCTTTAAAGCAGTCTTCTTTGCACTTTTGAATTGAAGCTGCTCTTTGACATCACAAACTGCTCTTTGGCCCCACTGGCTGCCGTTTGGCGCCACGAACTACTGACGGCTGCTTTTAGGCTCCACCGTACTGCTCTTTGGACCCATCGTACTGCTCTTTGGCCACACCGTACTGCTCTTTGGCCACACCGTACTGCTCTTTGGCCTCACCGTACTGCTCTTTGGCCACACCGTACTGCCTTTTGGCCTCACCGTACTGCTCTTTATCCACACCGTACTGCTCTTTGGCTCCACCGTACTGCTCTTTGGCCACACCAAACTGTTCTTTGGCTCCACCGTACTGCTCTTTGGCTCCACCGTACTGCTCTTTGGCCTC
>JACJUY010001030.1:52725-99035 GCA_014220935.1 Platorchestia sp. MABIK | reverse complement strand
TACTGCTCTTTGGCCTCACCGTACTGCTCTTTGGCCACACCGTACTGCTCTTTGGCTCCATCGTACTGCTCTTTGGCCACACCGTACTGCTCTTTGGCTCCACCGGTTACTTTTTCGCATCACCAACTACTAACGGCTGCTTTTAGGCCCTACCGTACTGCTCTTTGAAGACCGAGTTGAAAAGGTGATGCATGGTGAACTATAAGTCATATTCAAATTTAGAGCACATTAAAGGAACGCTTCGGACAAAAGTTTCACAGCTTGAGATGAACTTCGGAACTCGTTTGAAATTTTATCGCCTCTGCCGCAGCAATAAGAGAGCTTCAATGAGGGATCAAAACTGATACTTGCACTTGCGTTAACAAGCAAGTGTTAGAACATTAAACTTTATTGAGGCATTTCTCGCCAGAATATTAATACAGTGTTTAACCATGACTGAAGGTGTATTCCGTGAATAAAAGGAGCAAAACATCGAGCCCCGAACAGTTTAATAATTTTCTTTAACTGCGACTGGAATAAGCTAAACATGTTTCATTTGTCGTTCCTCACTATAGTGAATTTTATATATTTTAATTGCCTTACGTGTGATTTTTTCCAGGGGTAAACCGATACATTGCATTCCACGAGTATTACGATGCATTGCATTCCAGGCTTGGTAAGGCTACCCAAAACAGTTGTGAGAAGTGGCAATTCTTTACTATGATCGTGTAGTAATTTAATAAACGATTCTGTTCTTTCTCGCTGATAAAAAAAGGAAATTCTGGTAATAAATCCTCTGCATTAGCCTACGTTCGAGGCAATGTTCTGCTCAGGGTTTCAAATCAGCATTGCATGCTCCTCTGACTTCAAGTGTTTTCTCTTTGATCTCATCCGTTGTTTCACATCATCAGTAGCTCATTGAAATGAATTCAGAATCTGATCATATTTCTCGGTTACGGGAACAAGAGAAAAAACTAACATATTTTTGTAGCTCTAGGTGAGACTCAAACCACGGCCCTGGTAACCAAGTTCATAAAACGTTCGTGTTACTAGCAAAATAGAAAGAGCTGTAAAAACGACTACAAGCAGCGTAAGTCTTCATTGCGTGAACAGTTCATGCAAACATTGAAAATTGAGTTCCAACACACTGAAGACTTCATCGCCAAGCCTCGCGTGCTCGCTTTAAAGCTCCCTTAACTGCCCCCAGAGGAGTTGTCTTTATATTACGCCGAGTTCTGCTGCCAGAGAACAGACGGCGGCAGTGCTGGAGCTTTGGAAGTTCTCGTTAAACTCTTTCATACGTTGTTTCCGAGAGTGTAGAATTCCCTGTAAGCTCTAAACTTCTTGCGCAGCACCAAAAGATTCTTTAGTTTTCGGGTCACTTGCACAGGTTGAAATAATTTTCAAAAACGCTGCTGAAATATGTATTTTGTGGGGCGTGAGAGCGATGATGATTTGTATTTTTCATGCAATTAATGTAGGATAGTTTAGTCAGTTTGAAGCATCTAAATGTTATCATTAAGAAATCGCAATCCAAACCGCAATTCAATTGATTGCAAACTTGAAAATCTGGGCTTACTCTATTCCACAGTGAAATTTTGTTTCTGCTATGGGCGAAGACAGATTTAGCACTAAATTTTAAAAATCGTATGATTCACTTCTCTACAAATTAAAAAAAATGAAAGAAAACAACTGGACAATTCAATGCAATATTGGATGAGAAGTTTTCTAACAGTAAAATCTCCGAGACAAAAGGGTATTTTTCGTTGTTAAACAACAGATTACTGAAACTACGAATCCATGATCTAAGTATCTAATATGCAGATTCATGGTAGCCAAAATAATTTCATGCACCGAGGCTAACTCGTCGATTTGCGCGTTAGCCACTAAAGCAACTTAGCAAATTCTGCTTTTAAATTTCGCACATCGAAGCTGCCCTGTCAATTTGGTGTAAGCCACTAAAGCAACATAGTAAATTCAGATTAACTCGTCAGTAATTTAATTGTGTGCTGCCGTCCCAATTTAGAAACACGCCTGAAATTTAATGAGACTGTGTTCACACTATTCATTATTTAAAAGCTTTGTAAACATTCATTCTAAGAATTTGTAAAGAAATCATTGAGCTCTGAAAAATTCAAATCTTTTCCTGCCATCTTTATTCATCAGGAAATAATTCGCAATAGACTTTCAGTAACATTTGGCGAGTGAAGGAAATAATCAATGAGATTTCATTAGAAGGCTCAGAAATGATTCGAAAACTTTGAGGCAATGGAAGCAAAACACACGACTTTACACTGCGACAAGCCTAGCGAAAGCATTTGAATGGTGAATTCTTGTTGAAGATAACTCCGTTTTTGCATATGAATGGTCGCATGTTGAAAAAACACAGAACAGCCCATACGTATTAAAATTGTACAGATTTTCATTAACGCACACCGCACAAATTACTAGTCTTTTTAGAGTCACGTTTCATTTTCATTTTAATATAAAACAAAATCGAAACTAATTCGGATAATGGAACAATAGCTTTATTAGTTCTTTGAAACGTGTTAACTCCCATAAAAAAATTTTGGCTTCCTCAGTAGGAATGCTTACACACCACAATGGTCCTACTTATTGCCAAGGTAAAAATCCTTTTCTCTGCAAAAGATCCTCTGAATTTTCTCCCTTTGCTTGTAGATTGAAGCCTCGTTACCGCGTAGCGCTCGGGTGCTTTGGCCACGCCGAATATCTTAGCAGGAAGACCAGAATGGCCTCTTTCTGGCCACTGTTCTCGCATCTTGAAAATTACGAACATTAAATAGATCGTGCTACAGCTCTCATATTTTGAACACAACAAACGTTGAATAGATCTTGCCACAGTTCTCAAGTTTTGAAAACAATGGCAATTAAATAGATCGTGCTACTGTTCTCATATTTGCCCATTTCCAGCAAAATTGTACAGCAATGATAATCACTAAGCATCTTAGAACTCAGCAGCAACGGTGTCAGATGCTGAGAAACCTTCAGGTGAGCTTTTATTTGAAAAATGAAATCATATGTTTGTTTTGGCCGATATATTAGAATAATTTGTTTGGACAGAAAAAAGTTAACAATGTAATTGTTTGGGTAGAAATAGAACTTAATACGATCGTTTTGGTCAGAATAAAGGTCGTATGATCGTTTTGGCAATTAAATAACTGTTTTGGACAGAAAAAGCTAATACACTAGATCATTTTGGCCCCAAAAGCTAATATGATCGTTTTGACCCAGAAACCTAATATGACCGTTTTGGCACAAAAAGTTAATATGATCGTTCTGACCCAAAAACCTAACATGACCGTTTTAGCCCAAAACCTAATTTGATCGCTTTGGCCAAAATAATAATCTGGCCACCCTAGCCCACGCATGGTCACTGATCCTGCGCCTCCAAATAGTCCTGCCAAGAACCCGAGTAACACAGACGTACAGACTGGCTCCTTGGTAAATACACTCACCTAAGGCTTTTCGCTTCACATTTTCTGTTCTATTGTGAATGTTCAAAATTCTTTGTAGATTGTAGCCCGCCTCGTACTTCGCAATTTTTCCATCATCTATCTGAACAACGATATGAAAGGTAAATATTTGTAACTGTGATGCCCATACTCAAACCGTATGAGAGACATACTTGAAATGTTTCGTTCATGCAGACAATAGCTGTCTCTGTATTTCGAAAACCATCTCAAACCTCCTTCACAAAACTTTTCTCCTCAACTTTTGAAGCGAATCCCTTCAAGTTAGAGGTTCTTATTCCTCGAGCTCGCCTACCAGAAGTTGAGTATTGTGTTCGAATTTATGTCCTTGTGAAAGAATAAGCAATGAATAATGTCCTTGTGAATAATCCTATTAACACTTTGAGTGCGACGCGACGTGGGCACTGAGCGATTTTCACAATGCTATGACCGACCATCAGTTGCAAGCTCAATTTTCATAAATACTAAGTAAAAACTAAATGAAGGCACGATCTACAGCATTTAATGCTAGTCATTTCCAACATTGATCTCTAAAATTACTTCTAATTTGAGCTGAATGTTGAACGTCAGTTTACCCTGCAGCAGTGAACGTGTTAAATAAGTACTCTACTCTATGTGTCCACGTATAGCAACATTGATGTAGCAATTGAACATGGTGTGTCAATAAATATGACAATTTCCATCACACAGTGACGTACAAAAGTCGAAACACAATCAATTTAGTTTGGCTTATGATTGTTCCTTATGATTGTACCTCAACTTGATTAACCAATGTCGAATTATTTTACGAATACAATTCAAACTTAAGCTGTAATTCATAATATGAACTGAATTTAAAACATCTTTCCTACTAAATATATAGCTTTGATATTTTAAATGGCGTGTTTCAAAGATACAAAGATTTAAAAGCAAGTAAAAGAAATTAAAAAAATTAATTCGCTGGCATTACTAAAATCGCCATTATTGGAAAAAAATTAACCCACAGTTTTTGATGGCAGCAAGGGCATGCTTGCAGAATGGCTAAATTCAGAACAAGACACTCAAATGCTCTTCATCGCTGACCCTAAAAAATAAACAGGCATTGCAAGTTACTAGTTGGATGAGCATGTGAGGATGGAGTACGGGAGATGAGAAGCTCAAAATCGGAGTACGGAGTGGGACTTATGATTTGTTTACAGTAGAATTGTCCCCACTACTATACATTACAGAAAAAGAGATTCGTAAAAATGTGTAACACAAACAGTCTGTACGTTATTCCATTTCTTTCTCCTACTCGCCTACTCGTTGTCCTACTCGTGCACCAAAGTCTTGTCTTCATAATTTACCCAAATTTAATTAGTAACTTATTTTCGTACGCTAAACTCCATTTGCACTCGACGATTTCGCCCGACGCCTTTTTACAAATAGTTTTGTGGTGGAAGAGTTTTGAGTGGAAATATCGATATATTTGTCAGACTGTTTCAGTTATTACCACGTATCTCTGTGTGCAGTGTTTAAATCTATCATTAAAGCTAAAATTTTTATTCAGAGCTAAGGCCTTATTCAAAAGTTATTTGCACTGCAACTTGGCAGCTTGCACCTAAAGCTATAATTTTTCTATTGAATTTCTTTTTCGCTCAAGAAACTGAAATATCAGTAAATACTTCTGTATCACATAACCCAGTTTTGTAGAAATATTTCAAACGGCTTTAGCTCCATTTGAGTTCAAAGGATTACATATGTTTCCATCTGTAGAGTATAAACTTTGTAGATATTCCCTCGTGAGATGTCCTTGGCAACGTATGACTTCCATCTGTAGAGTTTAAGCTTAGAAAATATTCCCTAGTGAAATGCCCTTGACAAATTCTGAGACGAAGATGCAAACAGCTTCAACATAGAGAACATTTTCAAGACTTCAAAGCCCTCCAGTTTACCACCCTCAGGCGGTGTCCCTTTGGTCTTGTCACTTCTACGCGCACGTCTGTCTCTCGAAGAGTTAGCTCCGTATTTTTGTTAGTTCTGTTTTTCATCGTTTCCAGATTTCTGATCTTATTCAAATAAACCCCTTTCGTTTTTAGGGGGCTCCTAGTGAACCTTTATAACGAGATTTAAGACAGCAATTTGCATGCATACAAGGAAGACTGAATTGGCAATTGCTCTACAAAACTCAATTAATGAACCCTAGCACTACAAATTGCTTTGAAACGCTCGCTGCTCTTGGCAACTCTGCGTCAACATTACCGGGCAAATCTTCGAGGAATTCTCTGATACAAAACTTGCTTATGAATATGCATGCTCGTGAGATTTTAGCTTTAACTGGAATTCTCGCATAGATGATATTTTTGTCAAGAGTAGCGCGAGACACTTGATTAATTAATGAGATAAAATCGTGGTTTACCATTAGCAGTTCTTCATTATGGAGTCGAGGCTATTTCAAGTTTAAAAACTGAGCCGTACACTTCCTCCTACGGAATTCATTTTTATTTTCACACCGGAGATGCAGCACAAGAAATATTGTTATTTATTTCGACGTACTGGAAGTGACAGTGTTAGGCTTTTAAACATGCTTTCTATTCTAACTTTAAATAAATTGCCTTGCAATTATTGCTGCCATTCCCAAGCTGACGGATGAAAAAGTGCTGCAAGAACCTAACGCTATCTAATTTAAAAAGACCTCGTCAACCGAGAACCCATCAATCAGTACAAGCAAAAGGCGAATAATATTCTAATGATTGAAAGCGTGGACTTGCGCAAAGAAATATAATACCGTCAACAGCTTAATTGAATTTTGAGCAGCTTTTTAAGAGATGTCTAATTCTCGTCTTTCTGGATTGAATCTCGCTCCTAACTGCAAGCCGTATGAAGCATCAATAAAGTGGGAAATTACTCAGTAACCTCGACGTATATGCACGTAAAAATTCAGCTGTTCTCTGAGACATTTAATAATTCTGATAGAACGCTATCCGGAAGAGCGCCTTACCACCAGCATCTGAGTGATTCGTTCAGAGAGGCCAAATTAAAACTCTGTCAGAACAAATTCTTTTCTCAGCTCAAAAATACATTTTGAGTTTCATTGATGTTCCGTTGTTGATAACTATCACAGCAGTAATTGTGCACAGTAGTCATTGTGTAATTGTGTTAAAACTAAAGCTCAAATAGCGTCATATATATTACTACCTTCGATATATTCTCATTTCAGCGCGGGTTAGTATGAGTGTTGAATATTTATTTTAGTTAAAACTCTCTTGTGATTTGCAAATGAAATTCTAGATGAGAGATGTCTTTGGCAGGGACATTTGATCTACAAACTATCCATCATAATATTTATTATGAGTATTCAATATTTTTTTCGTAACGTTGCCCCCCCAAATTGCTCATACAAAACAGGCACATTTAGCACAGAGTTAGTCTCTCAAAGCCGCTAACTTTAAGTTAATAACGTTTTTTCCTAAGTATTAATATGTAACATTGCAGTTTTAGGGGGACTGTATAAATAGCTCTTCTGTACAACAACCGATCGAAGTTTCAGATGCAATTCGGTTCTTTATTTTCGCCAACTTTGTGAAGCTTCTGGAGCACCGGATCGAGAGTGTAAAACCAGGATTCCTTCGTGTCTTCCTGGGTGTGCTATTCCGAAATACAGGCCCCAGACAAGCTGGAAGTTCTTGTTCCCGAATATCTGCGCCAGCGCAGTTCGTGTGGTCAGTGTTGTGTGGTGATCGTTGGCAGCTCCGCACCTTCTGTGGTCACACTCGAGTTTATTGTCCTGTCACCTGAGATTGCACCGCCAAGCTCTGATATTACTAAATCTTGCGTCCACGCTTAATTCAACCTCCAATTTTAACTTTAAATTTCAATAGAAGCCGTGCAAGAGAGATTTATTTTGAACGTCACCGAAGATAATGAAGCTTGAGTTGAGGACAATAAGGAAACTGTAACTGATGTTAGCAATGTAAGAAAGAGTTCATAATTTTATTACAATTTCAAACTATAAAATGCATTTATGGGATTTTTTTGCATCTGATAGTGGCTTCTCATGAATGCATACAACAGGGTTCACCGTCTCGTTAAAACTCTTGCCGTCAATTCGTTTACGGAGAAAACATCATGCCGGTGAACTCCCCTTTTCCCCAAAAAATTATCCTCTGATACGGACTGGCAATAATTGGGTATCACTGATACACTCCTGCTCACAATGATAAAAACGGCACAAAATAATTAAAAATTAATTAGGTTTGGAACTTAATGCAGGAGCTCAGAATTTGGGAGCCCACCCTGCACTGCCGCATTCGGTGGCTGCTAATATTGCGCGGCGGATGATGTTTACGCTTTATTTGCTATAAATTCATTCTTGATTCTAGAGAAATTTTAAGTTATTGGATCGTTTGATTTGTGAGTGTTATAATCTCATTTCTCAGCTCGCATATTTTCCCTAGAAAACACATTTGAATATCGAATGACTATTTTCTTCCCCACTAGAGCAAGTTTTCTCGTCCTCTGACGTAACTATCCAGTGTTTAATTAATCTTGCAAGTAATAAGGAAATGGTAGTGAAGCCTCTCAACCGAGATATTTTTACAAAAAGCACTTCCCTCGCATGATCTCAACAGCTGGACAAATATCCGACATTGAACTTTCTTGGACAGTCTTTTTTATATATACTAATATTATTATATACTAATATTATATTTACTAAAATTGTTATTGAACTTTCTTGGACTGTCTTTTTTATAAATACTACTCCTATTCTTCCCATCAACTTAATATCAATCATAAATGATACATGGTTAATGCAATTTTTGTGACAATAGGAACTAAAAACATCTACATCGCAAACCAAATTCATCAGCACCAAAATAATAAAACTACCTACAAGCGGGCAACGCAACCCAAGTTCATCTCTGTTTACTCCTTATGCCTGATGCGATCACCGTGCCGGTCCCTGCTGCCCTGTTGTGTCCCTCTGGTGTCTGCGTTCATCAGGCGCTGCGTGATGGGTCAATAAGTTAATCTTCGTGGAGAGTTTGTCAGAGGCGCACGAAATATGATGGTACTAGCTAGTTACCAGCTCCTGCATGCAGTGGCCCCGAAATATTCGTAAACTAGTTACCAGCTGCTGTCATCAGTGGCCACTGAAATATACCTATGCGTGCTACCAGCTGTTGCTGTCATGCAGTAGCTACCAAAATATTCGTATACTGCAGCACACCTTTTTCACTTTAAATTAGTCCAAGTCAAGTTCAATTTAATACAAGTCAAGTTCAAATTAATCCAAGTCAAGTTCAAATTCATCCATGTCAAGTTCAAATTAATCCAAGTCAAGTTCAAATTAATCCAAGTCAAATTCAAATTAATCCTACCCTAAGTTGAGTTAAAAATTGACATAATTGATGAGAGAGTTTTTCCTTTCAACAAGGAATACACAAAATTAATGCAATATAAAAACAAGCTGTCGTAAAATGCGGTAAGTATCCAGCATCAGGAGGCAGAGTGTGATACAGATCTTTCAACGGAGTATCAAATAGAAGTCAATTATTAAAAGTTCGTATTATACCACACATTAAAGTTGTTTTACAATTCTACATTTATGGCAGTATGCATCCATTCAAATATTTATGTTCAAAGGTAATTTTATGTTACACACACACATAATAGTATCGAGGATCAATTTACACTCATTTAGAGATTTATATGCGTAAAATTTCACTTTTTCACATATATATAAAATCATGTATGCATGCAACTACAAAAGATTACCGTTGGACGATATGTAGATTTAACCTGTAAAAGAAATGTGTAAATGCGATTCACTGAGTACTTATGCACGATACAATTTGATTACAATTTATATGAGTACATTATTACACAAATGCAATCCTGAATTAGCATTAAAAATTGTGTCATCCCTTCAAATGAATAGGCCAAGGCAAATATATCATCTCTGTCGATGAAACAAACTGTCAATTTTGTTACAAAAACCGTTTGAACAAGCAAAAACAGACTTCGTTGCTATATTTCTTTTAAAGGTTAAATTTACACATCGTCCAGTGGTAATTTTTTGTAGTTGCATGCACATATAATTTTATATATGTGATAATGTGTAATTTCACGTATATAAATCTCCATATGAGCTCAAATTAATCCTCGATATACTATTATGTGTATGTGTATGTGTAACACAAAATTGCCTTTGAACATAAATATTTGAATGGATGCATACCGCCATTAATGTAAAACTGTAAAACAACTTTAATGCGTTGTATAATACGAAGTTTTTAAATTTGGCTTTTATCTGTTACTCCACTCAAATATCTGAATCACACTCTGCCTCCTGATGCTGGATACTTACCACATTTTATGACAGCTTGTTTTTATTTTGCTGGAATTTCATGTATTCCTTGCAGAAAAGAAAGTCATTTTTCTTGCTGATCACATCCAATAGATACAAATTTAACACAAATAACGCTCAAATTAACGAGTGATTATGTCCATTCTTAACTCAACTTAGGGTTGGATTAATTTGAACTTGACTCAGATTAATTTGAACTTGACTTGGATTAATTTGAAGTGAAAAAGGTGTAGTTACCAGCTGCTGTCATCAGTGGCCACTGAAATACGGCTCTGCGTGCTACTAGCTGTTGCTGTCAGTAGCCATCGAAATTTTCGAGTACTAGCTACCAGCTGCTGCGGTCAGTGGCGAATAGAATATGTCTGTACTAGTTAGCAGACTACTGCTACCAGTGGCCACTAGAACATGTCTATACCAGCTACCACAACTGCTGTCAGTAGCCACTGAAACATGCCTATACTGGCTACCAACTGCTGCTGTCAGTAGCAACCAAAATTGATTGATGTGGCGAGGCTTATGTTGTTTATATTAAAAATAAATGTTCAAACCAACTTGTGAACAAAAAATAAAGAGCATTGTCCCTGCGTTTCTAAAAATGTCTTGCATTCGCTCTCAACCTGAATTGCGAAAAATATTAGTTACTGGACTCGGTTACTTTCAGTCTCGTGAGTTACTCAATTTGAAGGTGTAACTCCAATTTCAACCGCTCTCTCGTTGTGCCGACTTTTACACCTTCTCTTTCAAAATGAATTTTATTCTCTCAAGTAACGTTGGTATAAAATACGTATGTAATATTATGCTACAGTATGAAATTCAGGATCAAATTAATAGGATTTTATCTTTTTTGCGTGGCATAATAAACTTGAATAGAGCGTCATTTTTTATTACAGTGAAACGATCTATTACCTAAAAGTTAGTCTGATTTAGATATGCCTGCTAATTCTTTTACACAACTTCCAAAAAATGCTCAACTCGCAACTGTGTTACGCGTGCAGAATGTAAAGTCACACAATGAAATCTTACCGGCATCCAGTCTAATATTATTTCTAGTTTAGTTTTAATTTTTTTCACTACAATACTTCATGAAAAGAATTTGGCTTAAATGATTTCCTTGTATCTGTGAATGCTCCAGGTGCTTCTATACGCGAATGCAGGAGTATACGTAGATTATCAAATCATGACATTCTTGTCATTCGACGTTTAAGAAATACCGTATTATTACAAAAGCCGCAAAAAATGTAATAACCGTTCTAGTAGTTGAACAAGCGGTAACGTAGCTGCCAACAATGTCACGTCAACTTGACGATTATTCTATGCTGATTAATTCAAGAAGAAATGAGTCAGTATCAATAACTATTCGTCTAAAATACAATATTGGCTGATCAGCAATTTTGAACTATCTTTTTTGTGTGCTCAAACTAAATAGTTTTCACAACATCAATTTTGTGTACTCAAACTAAATTGTGTGCACAAGCGATTGAGATGCGTCCGCTCATGACAATGGTGAGATAAGTTCGGTGCAAGCCTTAAAGTCCCGCCCTGAAGGCCAAACGACATTTTAAACACGCTCACTTTGACGCAACCACCTTCATTGCAACCAAGGCAAGAGGCTCGCTCTGTTTCCTTCAAACCCACACCTCATCCTAATCATTGTGTCCATCGTCTCGCCAAAACTGGCATCGTAATTTCATTTCCAAAGAAAACATCATTGCTCTGAATTCCAAAAGAGGTAATTCAGTTAAAAATTTGATACTCTGCTCGGTGCCTATTACCTTTTTTTTCTGAATGGCACCGTCAGTATCAGGCATGATGTTCTAAGAAACTTTTAATGGTAGTATTACATAGTTTTTCATTAGCTTAAACCGAAATTTTGTTCGTTTCCTTGTCAATTTGTCTTTCAATTTCTCAATTTGTGTCTTTCTTTTGTAAGCATCAGACTTCAGACTAGGAAGACCCTGGTTCGGTCGCAGTTCGGCATCAGCAGTATTTTCACGTGACAGTAAGTACTGTTGGCAGAAGCAAACGGAGACGACGAGCAGATGAGGTTAGAGAGAAAGTCTACTCATTGAGCTTGCTGTTCACTCGCCCACTCCCCTCTTCTTTGAGTCCAGAAGCTGAAAAATGACCATATTGTAATAATGGAGCCATCAATAAAGGTATTCCTCAGTTGCACTTGCTCAAATTAGTACCTGTTGTACAACTATTCAGTTAGTCCTCATTTTCAATCAAAGAAAACTTCATTGCCTACGAGAATAAGAAAACTTTCAGGGAAAGACTTATGAATTTGATTTTCATGCAAGGTGATTGTCTTCGAAAACTTTTGGCGTTACTGACAGAGACTGAGATTCGTATAGTTTACCTACGAACTATATTTTACTTATTTCAAATGACTTACTTAGCTCGAAGAAACTTTAAATAATTATACTCGATCGAAGGATTCATTAAACATGCAAATATGTGCACAGTGAACACACGCCTTATCAACTACTCAAAAATATTTCCTGTGACAAGTTGAGAATACGTTCTCAATTTGACCTCTTAGTTGACTAAGTAATCAAAATTCAGTTGTGCAAGTTTGGTATTTTCCATTTGAACTGCTTTTAAATCAGCCCTCTCAGGTGAGGAAAATATTGATGCCAACCGACTCACTTATTATTTAGCAGATATTTAGGGTTTGCTTTGCAATAACGGGATCCTGAGTAGTGGTAAATTAAGAGCTTTATCTTCATGCAATTGAATTTTAAATTATTAAATAGATCATAAAGATCACTATTTAAAAGACGTTTCATTCCATGTTGACCCTATGGCAAAATGCAATAATTATTTTACTACGCTTTATTCGTTTCCCAATTATAATCAAACTCAATAATTATTCAACTTATTAATAATCTACCTCAATAATATCTCAATCTAGATTATAATTTCTCAATTATAATCTAGCTGTAATAATCTAGCTAACACCATGGACTTAAATTTTTCATTTCCTTTACGTTTTTAGCTGGGAAGGACAAGTTTCGATAGGAGAATGTATCGCAAGACGCTGCACGGAGTCAAAAATCTCTTCAGTACTTTCATATTTGAAAAATTTCAAACCTTAGCCGGCCTTTAGCTGGAAAGAGCATTCCTTATTCCGTAACAAGTTTTGAATCAATTATGATGTAACCAATTTTTTTGCAAAATTACCATTTTGAAGTGTTGTCGATTAATCGGTTTCAGTTTTGTTCAGCTCTTTTTTTTTGGAGTACAACTAACAGAGGCTATTTAATGTAAAAATTAGACATAAATTCTGCCATTATTCTTTGTGGGCTAAAGGGAAATGAATTTGCGGGGCATCCGGCGGTATATAGTCTGGGCCACTAAAGCATCGGCAAAACCTAGGTTACTATTAGCACTACTCATGAATATCAGTACCGCAATTAATTCATGTACTGATCAGTTATACATGAACCTTTTGAAGGGCAAGCATGCACTAGACTTCACGCTGTTGGTGGATATACGACCACGATCACAGTAATGAACGAAAAATTTGCTTTTAAGTTCACGTACAGCCTTACCAAACCAAGCTCTTGTTTAATTTTTCAACCGTAGCGCTGTTTCAAGGAGAGTTGCAGATGGGGTTCGATTTTCCAGTGTGTTATGTTCTTCCATGGAAGGTTCTAATTCAGAAGCTCCTTCGTGTTTGATTCCATGGTTAATTTTTTTGCAGATCATGTGAGGGTAATCGTATGTATGTACGTATAAGTATATGCAGTGAGTGAAAAACAATTTGCGACTAAGGTGTCATATAACAAAAGAGATCTTGAAAAAAAAGCTTCAATTATTTGGATTTTGTTTGTGTTTGGTTAATCGAAATTTTATTCATAGGTAATACCGTACTGATATATAATGGTGAATTTCTCGATTCTTTTCTCAAACTCTTAACTAGTCAATTTAGTACGTCAATAAAAATCGTTAAAGTTCGGTGTAATACATTGATCATATAAGAATCCATATGAAATAATACCGGCAGAAAATAATTTACGTTAAATTACTCATCAATAGGGTGGTATTGCATTTCAAATGCTTCATATTCTGGCCAAACGACGTTCCTTCGAAATTCGTTGTGTGTCAAATTCTGGGACGATGACATCGTTTTGTTTTAAATTCTGGGACAGTGATATCCTCATGTGTCGCATTTTGTGACGGTGAAATCGTCCTGTGATAAACTTTTTCGGCTATGATATCGTCCTGTCCTGAATCTCACCGCGATGATGTCGTCTTGTACTAATTTTTGCGGCGATGATATCGTCTTTGCTAAATTTTGTGGCAATGATATCGTCCTGTTTCAAATGCTGTATCGCTGGTACTAGAATTTTGTCCAAAATTCTAGTATTCTAGTAATTCGTCACGTCCACCCTGTACAGCAGGCCGTAAATTTAGGACGCCAGACATTGTGCAGTTGGTGCAAGAACCGTCAATTTAGAGCGCACAATAACCGAGTGAAGGCTCAGCGCTTTCGGATAGCGATGGCCTTAAAAAGCTTGCCTGCTGCTTATCAGCAGACCTGATATTTAAGTGAAGCTATCGATCTCTGTTCACGCAACTGCAGGACGACACGTCCCTGAAAAAACGAAGGGTGTTTTATGTTTCCGAGAAGCAGCGTTTACAACGCAGTTCATTTTTTTCGTGTTGATATACTGCATGTAGCTAAAATCAAGTAGTTGAACGCCTCTGAAGCTGTTTTGCGATTATGTTTGTCAAGGATTTATACCCTTCGATACACCTTAACTACAGTCGTGGATTTGAAAACTGATACAACTTATCAAAACAACTTATCAAAGTATATTTTTCAAGTTTAACAAGTACGGAAAAAGACTTTTTCAAAGTTATTCTCCTTCACCTGATTTCCTACGCACGATGATTTTTTTTCAAGAAGTTATAATGAAAACCTTACAAATTTACTAAACTACATTTAGAGATAAATTGTTGGTATAAGACTTTGTAGAACATGGCTCTACGGTCAGCTTACCGGTGCGACCCGGAATTTTGAGCACTTCTTTATTTTACATTGCCAGACTTTGTCTTGAGATAACCTGCACGGTTGCAAAGTGTATAGGGCTATTTTACAACAAAGTGTTTCGTCAGTTCAAGCGTTGAATTTTCAAACAATTTTCATCGTCGTAGCTGGCAGCACAAATTCTTCGAAATCACCTTGGCTAGTCAACGTTGTACAGCAAGTAACGTTTCTGAATAATAGTTATTTTATTTACATGTTTTGTATTTCGCCAACTTTCAAAGTTTTTTTTTCTTAAGTGCTTTCAGAGACAGTGAAAAATTTGCACGAGGAGTGCACAGTTAATTCGCTCACTGCTGCCCCGTGTCTCATCTAAGGCAGTAGGCCGTTTCTCCTGCTGCAAATGAAACCAAAAATCTTCGAGGTATACGGTTTCCTTGACGGTGCGACCTGTAAAACTCAACTTAAAAGCCCGAGAACCAATTTATGGTTGTAAATGACTGCACTATATTGCCTAAAACTCTCATTGAACTTAAGGGCAAAATGTTGTTCAGTTCCAGAAATATGTCACTCTGAGGTGTTGTCTTCTACGCATGATGGCGACTGAATCTCTCATTTTTAAAATTTGTTTTTCTGTGTTTCGAAGCCCAAGGGTGCAACGGTAGCGATAAACTCGTGACAATGTTGACCACTGGTGTCAATTTGATATGACTGCAGGTTACAGCTCAATGAAACTCGTAAGACTGCAGGTTACTGCTTAATGAAACTCGTACAGCTGCAGGTTACAGCTAAATGAAACTCGTAACAATGATGGTCACTGTTAATGTTAAAATTTCGATGCGATTATGGCTCAATGACTTCGGTAACCTTATCAAATAACTTCAAATTCGGCGTATGGACAGTGCATGCGCACATTTTTAGGTGTAAACTGGGTATCCTTAGTGTGAATTATGTGAAAGAAAATTCTGTTACGTAGGTTTGGTTCTTTAATGTAGACTGAATCGAAATTTGTGATGGGGGTGCTGGTCAAATACCTGAAGCTGCGAATTCCTAAGCCATTAGGTTTCTTTATTTTCATTCTATACGTCAAGCGAGAGCACCTGGGAAGACGGTGCGGTGTCAGCTGTAATTTGCCCTCATTATGCTCAGAGACAATTTCAAAATATCCGGAAATATGGTGCGGTGAATTTGCGTAAATGAGTGATACTGAAGATGATGCTGACAACGCCGCGGTAAATTTGTCATAGTGAAGCCGCAGTCAGCTCATGACGAGGCTGCAGTTGGAGCTTGTGCCAGAGAACCGTGCCAATCGATCAGTCGATGTGTTCACAGCCAGTCCAGGGCATTAGACTCTAAATAATGAGTCGCACACCAGCATGCGCTCGTTTCCAAGACCCAGCATTAAGGAGCTTTGAACTCAACAGAACGGCCACACCAAGCGTGAGAACGTCCATCTCCTTATAAATGATGTCCAGTCAGCAGGTGTCTGCATATCGTTTCGGCGTTTCACCAGGGAGAAACTGAAAAACGCGCCATCGCTTCTGTCCTTGATGGAACTCATTTTGTCACCATCAGTACAGATAATTCATAGTAATTATGACCAATCAATCTAAATTAGGAACTCTATCAGCATGAACTTTCAGGTTTCTCAGAACATTGTATCATGAACCCATTCGACAGCCTCTTCTTCTACTGGTTTTCTTTTGAATCTTTAGAATGTGCAAATACTGCTATAATCTAAAACTTTTGCACCGTATCGAAATCTGACCTGGCTATATTAATTCATGTCTTGAATATAATTATGGCTGCTTAACACTTCTTCGGGGAAACGAGACTGATTGACTTCTCAAAAAGGAAATCAAAGAGTTGTGTAACCGTGTCGTCTAAAAGATGATGCCATGTCTCCGTCGATTTCAATGTTCTGTCGTACTTTACTGCAAGTGACAAATGTTCTTCACCCCCATTACACTTATTAAACAGGTTGGCGGAGAAAGATTGTCTTTCAACTCTTTTAAGGGGATAAGCGTTCTTCGGAAATATGCAGAGTTTCTGAGCTACACTTAAAACGAGGGTATTCTGATAGTGTCTGCACTCGGCAATGTACCTTACAACCTGGGGCTTCTTAGTGATGATCAAAGCTACTCTCCTCAGAATCAACTATACTTGTTTCAGGAATCTGCAACGAGCTTAGATTTTAGTTAGACAATCCTCATTTAACATTCTCTTACACTTTTTCTCTATAAAAGGAGTCTGGTAAATCGTGCAACCGATTTCCTGCAAGAGTGTTTTGGGATTTTATTATTTTTTCTCATTTCATTTTTTTGCCTCATCACGATGTCTCCAATTTCGTTTGCCAGAACAGCTAACTGCGGCAGTCCAGACCCTAAGTTTGTGCCCGTGTGGAGCCCCTCAAACCATTTTGCTGGGTTTTTCTATGACAATCCAAATGACTGAAAGACAACAGCTTAAGTCCTTTAATTTAAATTCAATAAATAAATGAGTATTCTTTCAAACTCTTCAGAAATCATCATTTCTTCAGAGTTCTCAGAGTAGTATGAGATAAGTAAGCATTCATTTTTTAAAAACTCACAAAAAAAACATGCAAATAAAAGTAAGTATATTCTCTCGCCAGAATTTATGGAGCTCAACCCTATTTCAAGAAATGATAGATGTTTCGTCCACATCTTGGGGAAGAAACCTTAGTAGTTTCAGGCTACAAAATGGTCAGGTCAGTACACACAGCTCACGTGACTGCCTGTAATTTCCAGCCATTGGACGGAACTGGTCTGGAATGGAAACATGAAGCCGGAAGTGCGTGTGACGGTGGGGTGAGAATTTTCGGGCGCTTTGGCTTTCCTGACAGAAGTTGCCACTCCTGTAATATACCATCCATAGTCTACCATAGGGCGAATAGACTGTGGCATATTCATGGTTCTGAGATATGGCGCTGAATGTTTCAGATTATGTTATCACCTAACTTCGTGCGTGTCGCACAGTCTACATAATGATACTCTGATAGACTTGATAGGCAGAAACCATCACTATGATACAAATCTGACCAATTGGAAGTAATATTTAAGTAGCGAAAAGAAAAGATTCTCAGTGTTGGCATTGGCACGGTGACCATCAGCTGTGATGGGAGGGCTCGGAATTTTTAATAGACTTGTACTGCAGAATTGTGACTGTCATATTATGATATTTGCAATGGCTTCATCCAACTGAATTCTCATCTACGGATTGTTCTCACGCCTCTAAATCTAATCACCAGTTTTAGCCAAAGGTTATGAATTTTCATAAATTTATCCCATTCAAATGATCCAATAATATCATGAACGAATACAGAGTGAAATTGAACTTACGTGCATTTCAATTTAGCAAATACTTTTCATATGGATTGGTTCCTAATTCAATAAGAAATTTAACTATTTACCAGACCACCCGTATTTCTTTACGACAGAGAATGAAATTATCACTTAAACATAACCATGGGGCAGGAATGAAACTCAGCGAGATAATGTAATGAAGCAACTTCATCTAACATTGCAGTGAAAGTTATTTATTTTTAAAAGTGTTGTTTTTATCCAAAAACTTACCGGACGAGGTGATTGTTTACACTCATATACCAGGCTGTGCCAGCACGTGTTGAAGGGCGCTTGTCCCGGGATGTCCCTCCTCCCTAGACGCATGTGCTCTCGAGACGCATGTCCTCTCGAGACGCATGTCCTCCCGAGACGCATGTCCTCCCGAGACGCATGTCCTCCCGAGACGCATGTCCTCCCGAGACGCATGTCCTCCGGAGACGCATGTCCTCACGAGACGTGTGTCGTCACGAGACGCATGTCCTCCCGAGACGCATGTCCTCACAGGATGTGTGTTCGGGATGCATGCCTTCAATTACGGTGATTGGGAGGCCTGGCCTCAAGCAGTTGTGAGGCCACCCTGAGCTCCATCACTGCAACATCAGACGAGGCAGCGAGATGTCTTGCGTTGCTGCCTAAACTTCTGATAAAAATGTCACGATGAGGTAAAACAAAATGTTTTGTTACATATGCTTCATGCTCATTATCTTCAATACTGTTTATTTTCCAGTGATTTATCACTAATGTCCTTCAAACGGTTCATTACCTATGCATTGACACAATGATGGTTACCTCCAGCTGAGTCTGGGCTCATTTCCAACTCGTAGGAAGAGAAGTTATGGTTAAGTCCACTCTTTTCCAAATTAGAGAGGCATCGGACTGGCATTGCCGGGAATCAAACCACCGACCCTTCACAGGAAAGGCGATCATTCTCAACCGCTAGGCCACAGCGACCAAAATAGAGCGAGCACATCGCATGATGAGCAAATAGTAAAGCTCACTTTGATTTTTGAGCGTGATCTCCTACAGAGATCTTAGCTAAGAGAAGAATGCTATAGGAAAACTTTTCTGTTGTAGTTCTTTGGTTTGATTTCCTCTAATTTTGCCAAAGAGTGAATGGGGAAAATATCGTGCTCGAGAAACAACTAATTCACTTATGAATAAACTTATTCTCAGTCAAAGCAACGATCTCAGTTTAAGTTCAAGCTGCAATTTTTACCTGTCAGTTGGGGGAACGAGTTTTTATTTTCAATCAAGCATTTTTGGTATGCTGCAGAGTGTAATCTGCCACAATCCTCATGCACAAAATTTTCCCTTCCTTGGAGAAAAGATCAAAAATAGAAGAAGCTGAATAAAAATAGGACATAGATTGAAGACATTCAGATGCAAGAATAAAACATGGGATCTAGCTTAAAGCCACGGCCTTCGAAGACATGAAAGTGGGCTTTCGTTACTTAGTTATGAATGTAGTTCAGTATCGTGAAAAGATATGTGTACAATCAAGTAGAAATTACAATGGTCTAATATAGAGCTCTTTCATCAATGCTGGCCATTTAGTTGGCCTTTTGTAGACGGGAAGACCACTCACTTTCTATTTTCGTATTACAATGATTTAGATACAGCGTGTTTCAAAAAACGTGCAAGTAATTTTAATTTTGATACACTATCATAAGCTCATACGGTTAATTTTTGGGAGAAGTAACGTTAAAGTTCCCTTACACCAGTAGCTACCCTTTTTGGTAACGCTGACTGTTTCAAAAGTAATTAAATGTTAAAACTGGAAACCCTCAGCACCATTACATTTCTGGGCACGTAAGTACGTTCGAGCCTTGAAGTGTAGAAACAAATTATTGAGTGGCACTGCAAGTTTGAGAACGTGACCTTGGCACTGAGACAGAAGAAGAGTGAATAACTGGGTACGGGGATGTGCATGGTAATATTATTGCTCACGTTGTTGCGAAGTGCGAAATTATTCATGACAAGTACTTAGAAATATATCAATGCTACAGGCTATCAGTTTGAACATTGAGTCTAACCTTTGCTACTTTTAATTTGATCAAAACATATATTCATTCGAAAGCATAGATTTTAACTTTACTTTTCTCAAATATCCAAAGTTAAAGTGTGGTAAGTTCATGGCGGTTCAACTTGTGTTAACATTTCGTGAAGCACCACCCTGTAGTTCGAGATCTTTTACGTTCTTTTCAATTCTGAGAGAAGAATAAAGGCAATATCACTGTTAAAGTCTTGATGAACGGTGAACTGCTGCAAGACCCCACTCGGCATGATGAAGCAGGATGGATTAAGGGATAATGCCGTAAGTAGCAAGTGAGTAACACAGTAGCGAGTATCTTCACTGTTGCACTTTTATTGCTGCGTTTCAAGGCGTAGCGGTCGGTGATTGATCACTAGTGACGACGAGTGACGAGCGTTAGACTCAATTTTTCAAGAGTAAGCTCTGCGGTTCTTGCCAAAACACAAAGGCGCTACGGACACTTCATACCTGCTCTGATTGGACGATGTGGACACCCCGACGTCATTGAAGGTAAAATTTGGACTGGAGCTGATAACTCGCTGGATTGGCCGCGATTGTCGTCAGCGTCGATAAAGAAACTAGTATTTTTGAGCAGAATATGTGCAGGTAAGAGTAAAGGTAAGAGTTTATTTGACAAGTGTACATAGAAATTATGCTGCCAAGACGGAATAGAGCAAAGAGCGGAACAGACGACAAAATGGAAACATGAACAAACTGAGTGAGCTGTCATCGAGATATTTCCCTAGCCCAGTGCCGTCAGACACCAATCTCGCACGGGCATCAGAATATGAATAACAGTCAGGTAAAGATAACCACATTTATAGTTATGTCTCTTGGATGCAGTTGGTCATGTGCTTAGCATTTTATTTCAGCAGCAATGGAGAGGTGGAACCAAACGGTACCGTACACACTTTGGATTGGTTTTAACAAAATGGTTATCAATAGCAGTGTCGTGTTTTCTGCGATAATTTTCAAATTCATCGGAATCCACCGGTGTTGTCAGCCCGCGGCTATAAGATAATGAGTCATGCCTTTTACCTCCTAACCTCATGTGTGCATGTAGTTCTTCAAGCGAAAGTTCCGGAGTCAAACGCAACTCGGAAAAACAGTGGTCGTAAGATGTCTTACATCTGCTCCGCTTATTAACTGAATCGCTTGTTATATTCTAACGTGTCCCATGTTAAACCTCAAAATTCACAAATCATTCTCAAAAGTGTTTCAATTATAACAAAATTAATTTATGTGAGAAAGGACTTGAAAGCTTCATCGCAGAAGTTTCTAAGTAGTCAAAAAAGCTTCATCAAAGAAGTTTCATTAACGAAGCTTCATCAGGGAATCTTGAGAAACTAAAACAATGCGCACTCAAGAAAACATTGAAGTTATAATAAGCCCGCGTAGTCCAATTCGCAGGTACAAACATGCTCTTCAGATTTTCAGTAGAACGGTTGTGAAATTTCAATTGTTCTAGTATGCTATGAAAGATCGGATGCGACTAAATGTAGATGCTCAAATTCCATTGGCAATGCTTTGGAGTGTGTAAAATCACCAATGTATCTGCTAGAACGAATGTAATCACCTTAGTTACAGAACCATTTTTTTAAACTTAGTGGCATTTACCTTTTCACGTTTGTTTGTTTGTTTTTTGTTGGCGTATTTTCATTTTATTTAGGGAAATCAAAATAACATTCGCAAAAATCCACTGCATTTAATTTTAATGACTGCCGAAAATCGTTCATCTCTCTGCCTCACCCTAAACTTCAGACCGATATCTAGACCACGACACATTCATTCGAATCGGTATATGTTTTCCTTCTAGTGCAGTATTCACCACACAAGGTTTCTTCTGAAGTTTCGAAAGTAAATGAAATGATTGTAAGCTGAATGAAAGATTCTCTGCTCAAAGCGCAAATTCAAAGAAACTCACTTAAAAAATTGTACAACAACATTCATTCAAAATATAATTATGCACCTAAGTTACACCACCGTTCAAATTCCGCACATGGGGATTTAACTTAAGTGCGTGTGTTTTCTATGCTCATATTCTCATGAACTTTACTCTTTTATTTGTGCTTCCCATCTTGTATATGCCGATATTCTGTCCAGTAAGCAGGTTCTGACCATAACCAGTTTATGAGGAAAGCATCTTATTTGAACATGCACATCTTTCATGTAATAAATTTTCACTTAAAAAATTCTGAAACAGCCATTACTATTTTATTTCGTATTCTCTGTTCTTATTTTACTAGTCAAGTGTTATCCACAAGAATTACTTTTTAAATTTATGATGTTCAGTATTAGACTAGTATGCTATTGCCTCCTATCTACACATACACACACATTATTGCGCGTCATGCTCATCGCAGTAAATGTGAGACGGGCTTTATGTAGAAAGATGTGAGGTATTTACTAAACTAAGAAGAAAATTAACTATAAATTCGGTATAATTTTATGAAAGTTTTTGGATGAACCTGACGTTAGAAACGAACAATCAACGATTCAAACGCAGAATAGGACACGCTGTCTCCTACACAGTGTCTATTATTCGACACCATATCTTTGGTTTTGGCCGCCATGTGTCGGAGTTTTACTTCGGTGGCTAAATTCTTTGATGTCCCGACAAAAATGTTGAACTAGATAATCAGACAGGCCTAAAGATCATCGAGTTAAGCTTTTCTGGCCCTCAAACGCTTTACGATGAGAGAGAATTACGCAAAGGGTTCATTTAATTTAGTGATGCGCAGTACAACATTTAAATTTAGTTACTCATTTGCAGTATTTACGCGTATCTAGATTCTTGCTTGTTAATTGAAACATCTCGTAAGCTTAGAACGATCTGTCAAAATATTTCTATTGAGCAAATAAATAATCATGAAATGACATGTAATTCATTTCTTCAATTTCACTAACTTCTAAAGATTGAATAATCTAAAAACAATATACGTTTCACTTCTTCTATTTTGCTGGCAATAATTTTTTTAGCGGCTTAATTGAAATAAATTGTGTCCCACATTACTTACTGTTATAGACAGTGGCTGTCTTGAAGCATTAAAAATCAATCATTTTTCAAATACCCGTACATCGTCACTGATCCACCTTTTAAGAAAATGATGAGAGTAGTGACTGCATTATCAGTCGTCATACAACTTATACAAATTATTGTTCATCTAGTATGATACTTTTAACTTTTTAAGTTAGTTTTTTCTGCAGGTAGGGACGACTAACTTGTATTCTCGACACTCGTATACTCCATGAGTCATGTCAACGGTTGTGTTAAAATGTTTGTCATTTCTTGCATTGCTCAAATTTACAATTTTTCACATATGTTCTACATGATTCCACACGTAAAGAAAAGAACTAATTCTTATTGATATCAATGTGAGGTTCATTGACTTTTATATCATTTTTGTAGAAAACTTCATCAGTATCATACAAGCCATAAAATTGGAACCATAAAACTTGAATTTTGAAAGTTGAATTTTTTTAATCAAGTTTCTTACACCACTGAAAATATTTACACTACTTCTGTCAATTTCCCTTGTTTGGCACTATCGTCGATGAAAAAAATCATTAATCTAATTTAATGCACTTAAATATTCATGTACCGTAATTCATATGTTCAACACGAACAATGGTTTAAAGTACTGAAGGCTTTTATTGTATAAAAACAAGTGGATTCAGAATTTCAGTTACAGTTTGCGACGAAATCATCCCACACAGAACGATATCCAACCTTTCAGCTCAATTCCACCGGATCAATGCTCGTGTGACGCCGAGCTTTCTCAGTGATGAAAATGAAAAAAAAATCCCCTCTCTATCGTCAGAGCGGAACATCTAATATAATAGATAGAAGAAAAAAATTTTGGCAAAGTCGATTCTAGGAAATCATTTGAGAAAGGAGTTGTAGATGTGCATATGTTTGGATCATCTTATTTTGATGACAGTGTGATTGATTTATGGAATTAATAAACTTTTGAAGTTCGTGGGATAGAAAGAATAATTATCGAGCTGCTAAACAAAAGTGTCTCCTCGGTTCAAGTTGCAAGCTAAAACAAACAGAGGAAGTTTCCAAAACGATGTTCTCTATTCTACATTTCTTTGCGAATCACAATTCAGTTTGGGGATAATTTCCTCCCATCTTTGTGTAGGCTCTCTGACACTGCAAATTAAACTAGAATGCAACATTTTCATCCATCAAAAATGTCCTAAATCTGCTGGGAAGTGGAATCATCAGTTCAAGAGGCCTGAAGTTGAACACACCACAAAAAAACAATTTGTCGAAAAAACCTTTGTTTAATATAAGAGCTCTTGTTGATCCAGAGCATCGCAAACGCACGACTTAACTTTTACGACTGCTGATTTTTTTGTGTTAGTGATTGACTGCATCTGAAGAGGCGGATGTGGTCACTATTGACCGCATTCGAAGAGGCAGATGTGGCCAACATTGACCGCATTGGAAAAGGTAGATGTGGCCATCATTGACCGCATTTGAAGAAGTGGATGTGGCCAACATTTTCCGCATTTGAAGAGGCAGATGTGTCATTATTGACCGCATCTGAGGAGGCGGATGTGATCATCATTAACCGCATCTCAGGAGCCGGAAGTGGTCATTATTGACCGCATTTGAAGAGGCGGATGTGTCATTATTGACCGCATCTGAGGAGGCGGATGTGATTTTTATTGACCGCATCTCAAGGGCCAAATTATTTATTGACAACATTTGCAGAGACGTGTATGCTACTGAAATGACGCTCGGCCGTTGTGCTCAGCACTCCATCGATCGCAACTTATTTCCAAAACTGAAGACGGAGTCGTCTGGTTTTTATTCATCATTGTTAGCGTGTAGCAATGACGACATCATTAATCACCTCTGGAGTTGTTTTTGAGTTGATAAAACGAGAGGGAAAGAGGAAGAACCAAATTCGAGCTCGGGTGATGGCGAATTGAACGGTGATGTCAACGAAGTTTCTTTTAACGATAAACTTATCGCAGAACGAAACAATACGTGAAATAAACTAAAATGGATTGAAACGTAATGATTGAGCTGCCATTAGTGCAAATGTAATAGAAGAATTGATTGCTTTTCTTTTTTGGTATAACTTATTGTAGTACATACATATTTCTAATTGACAAATTTGGAGTGTACTACGAGTGAAGAGTAACTTAATTAAGCTAAAGTTACAAAACAACAATGTGGTTTAAGCGAAAAATAAACTATTGCCTGCAATATTGTGTATTATTTTCATCGTAATGTTCTTAAGTTTTTACTATTGCTTTTAGCTTAATAAAATTCTGAAATGTCGCTACCCTTTGTCCGATAGCTTATTCATTTTTGACTACGAAATGGTACGCCCGCCGTTTTATAGCCCCGAGCCTCGAACATCTGGAACAGACTGGAAAGACTCATTTAATTTTTTTCAATAGAATTTAGCCTTAAAGCTGCTCTTGTAAAGCAGAGCATCACTTTTCTATTTTTACGATAATTCTGGTGTTTCCGTAGAGGTGTCCCCCTGGGAGGATGCGGGGACCGAATTCATGTTTATTCAAATTTTTTCGAGTTGGTGTTTGACGAAATTTGGCACGTCCGTTTACTGAAACAAATGAACGAATAATTTTCCCGTTCGGATGCCAGCCTCACCGGAGCCGAAGGATAGAGTAAGCATAAGCGCTAGCATAATCAAAAAACACATGCACTGCAAAAAACTGCTCAAATGATATATCACATTTTATAACATCATGAAAACATCATGTTATGGATTCACTTTGTTCAAAGAAACATTGGTATTGAAGCACTAGTTTTTTCTTCCCAGTACCGATATAGGAACTTCGTGTGATGACTTTTTTTTTAAATCTAGTCATCAGAAAGTAAGAATCTGCAAAGAACAGAAATAGCACGACGAGAATAACTTGTTTCGTGTTCATACGTCACAGTGGAACTATTATAGAACACCTAATGTAGCATCACGGGACGATTTAAGAAAATACGCTGCAAGCACAAGCACTGCGCTATGCTTTTTACCTCAGCAGGTTCTCGGAATGATTTTTTTCTGGTCAATATACTTGAATTTGAGACTTTGCCGTAAAGAATTCAACCCTAATGACAACTCTGTATCTGCCATCCTTGCAGGGTTGCCAGATACTGGGGTGTCTCTCCGGGAAAATTTCATTTTAAAAACTTAAGGATTATATCCAAAAACTATTTTCATTATTCTAAAAGCCTTGTCCATAGCTGTGAATTAATCTTCAAAAACGACTTAAAAACGAAGTAGAAACTCAGCACCTAATCCTGTACTTCAGGTCACTTGTCATTAGAGGAATCAATATAAGGGTCTGAGGGGAGAAGCATTCGTTGAAATTGCCGAGCTGCCGCTTCAAAAGAATGGGATATCTAACAATTATTGGGAATTATAAAATTGAAGTATGGAATCCTACAACGTCGGCCTGACACGACATTCGCAGATCGACAAAAGACGGATCCTCACTATCTTCATTGCACGGGACAATGTAAATTCAACAAGTTTCATACTTCAGTGCAAATTGCTGCTCCATAGTAGGTTTTAACCAATAACATGCACCATAATTTCAGCTAAGTTTCTCGATAGCTTTCTTTTGTTCATTCTTGAAGTGAATCTTATTTTCAGCCTTGGCACGAGGCTTTAATTAGTAACTCGTTTTCATCAGGCGGTCTTTATCAAACTCGCTCATCACCTCATCAATAGGAGCCTTCAGTGATGCTTGTTATTAAGAAGGCAGTGATTAATATTTCATTCTGTAGCCCTCTGTACGTAATAATTCACGATGATTTAATCAGGTTAGTTTTGTGTAGTCAATAACATCCTTTCAGTATCGCTAGAGTTTTTAAACTCATGGAGTAAATGCTGAATACAGAAAAAGTGTTTTTATGTGTCTTTAGAGGTGTGTACAAGCAGACCTTTTATTCATATCAGTAACTATGTATATGATACACGTGTATTTTCCGACTATGCTCTTCTTTAATATGTCTAAAATAAATTTAGAAAAAAGTTTCAAGTGTAAAATGAACTTTGGTATTCATGCGGTGCCTGAACATCTGTAACAAGTTTTCTCTCTAACATCCCAATAAAAATTGTCTTTAATTATTTTCTTTTCAAAATTTGTGTAAGAAGGAACTTGAACCGTTCACAAGTTCGGTTCGAACACTTTTTTCATTAATTTATATCATTAACATATATATAATTGAAAATCCGCCCTAACCCAACAGTCGCATTCAATTTAACGTTGTGTATTAATTCTGGAATATCTATGGTCAATCAAAATTTAGTCCTTAAGATTAGAACCTAGGTTCAATGAGATCGGTGGGTAAAAGATAGCTTTGTTTAGTAAGACTAACGATTATGAAAATTCACTGTTCTATGTGCAGTAAGAAATCTTTACCTATGAGATCAAATAAAGTTGGTCCCTCAAAATATCTTACTTAGTACAACGATTAGCATTTCACCCAAGCCGTTTGTTAAAAACGGGTTCCGAACATATGGAGCAAATTATTCACTGAATTATGTTATTTGCAGGATCACAACTCAGCAGCAGATTCATGCATTATTCAGCCATTGTCATAAATTACCGTCATCCTTTTGCTGCCGCGGCGGTATTGCGCGCGTTGCGCAGACCGTAAATCTCACTTTGAAATATGGCACTGACCTCTAGTTGCTTCCTGCATAACTTGAACTAAATGTGTCATCACTTGAAGCTTATAAATGCGCTAATGCCCCTAAAAGTCCAATGGCAAAAACCCCATAGAAATTTGCCTGGACTCTTCTCAAAGGAATATACGTACATCAAGATATATGGGTAAATTACCGTATAATATACACACCAAAAAAAGAATAGTACACTCAACAAAAACAACGAGCGACTCAAAAATACGATGAAGATGCTTCTCCTAGGTGCGATAGAAAATTCAGATAATTTCTTCATCGAAAATAGCACTTAATGCAAAAATTGACGGCAAAGTATTCTGGATGATGGCAGGACAATAATGCCGTAAAAATATTGCAGTAACATTTGATTACAATTAGACAAATTCATCAAGAAAACTACCCGAGGTAAACGTCGTATTATTAGCACATCGTGTTCAGTGTGGTTAGCACAGCCGCTGCACACCACTTCAAGCCAATATTCCTGCGCTGAACCCTAAAAAGAAGAAAATTATTACTAGAAAAAAGTTAAATACAGGTTTTAAATAACAATGTATAGTTTAATTTAAATACAATTTAATTAAATCAAAATCAAATATTTTCATTAATGTACATTAAAATATTCACTTGCGCACAGGAAAATTTATAACGTCCAAACACGACACTAAATCACATTTGGTTTAGCTTAATTATCAAGTTTCCAGAGAAATGACATTGCTGTTTCAAAGTACATAAATTTCAATCTTGAAAAGTGGTTTTACTATTCAAAAACCATATGACTCTTTGATTTACTCGTTAACATTGGTAAAATGTCTCAATATGTGCGCCAACTCATAACTTTTACCACTCTAATTCAGTACTTAAAATGAAGTCACATTTATAGCTAAGGAAGCAAATGCATCGCAGTAGTTGTATATGGGGCGTATAACTTACCTTCACCGTGATCCGTCACTGCCAGGCAGCATGGCAATTATTCAGGAGACCCTGAAGAATAAATGTTTTTCGTCGATGAAGGTAGTGCGGGCCAAGCGTCGTACGCAATGCGTTTAAAAACGCTCTGTTTTATGGAATATTCATTCAGTTTCGTGACCATGAATTTATAAGAACATCAATATTCAAGTTATGCTGAAATTCACTTTTCTAGCTCCAATAATTTTCTATGTCATTACAAATAATTTCTAATAAGGAAAAACCAAGCGATAAAACTTAAGGATGGTGAAAAAGCAGGTAATTCATTTTCTCAAAATGGAATCAAATGGAGAGCATCATTCTAAAAATTACTTGCACTTTTGGCCATGTGAAAAGATTTCAAACAAATTTCACTCTGCAACAAAGAAAAAAGTAAATCAAAGTAACATTTTGGCGTGTGTTTAGAAGGAATCGCGCACCTCTTGGTTGAGAAATAGAAGGGATAATTGTTTATTTGCTACGCGAGTGTGAAAACCAATGGGAGAAATATGTGTACTCGAATTCGAAGAAGCTCGTCATTCGTTTTTTGGAAGGAGGTAGAGGGGTATTTGGCAGCAGGAGTACGTCAGGGATGCACATTTATGGCTTGGTGATCGTATGTGTAAGCGGATAAAAGCATAATAGATTGAGTATTTTATAATATTTCAATTTCAATTCAGTGGACTCATTTTTCGCGATCACTCTGCACATCGACTAGGTTTTTTCGATCCTTGGGAAACAGTGAACGTTAGATTTCTCCTAACCTCAAAGGATAGAAATGGCAACCCATTTCAACAGAAGTAACCGAATTTATGATACCATGACGAGGCAGTAATAGCGTACAGTGAGACGTAATTGCAATGATGACGTAAATCAAAGAATTATTCAATCACACAGAACAAACAAGACAAAATAAAATTTAAAATTCAATTCTATCGTATGTTTATAAACATACTTCATCAGTGCCCGACTAATTTATGAAATGATTTTGGCAGTAATAACCAAGCGCTTACCTTGAGTTAAGAGAAACCTTACGGAGATGTATTCATAAGCGGAGACGAAAATTTATTTTTACTCTGACATGACGCTAAATCATACTTGGTTTAGCCTAATTAATTTACTTTAACTATTCCGTAAATTTTAATGTTCTCTCAATGTTTAATTCAGGAGCGCTTGCGCTGCGTTAGAAAATTTTTTATCGAATCGTGATCTGAAAAATGCTTTTGAAGATGAACATTCATTTTGATTGCTTATCTACAGTCGTTTCCAGTCCTATTTTCGTCAGGTGTGCCTGAATCAATCCCTGTTTGACTGATTGATCCTGAATGAATCAACCCACATCAAAAAGTTTTTGTTTGACAACGACTGTACTCGTACTCTGCTCAAGATTGTTTTCTAGAACGGACTTACAGTACAATAGACGTTATTTGTATATCTTTTCACTCTAATTTTTTCTACTTAATAAAACAAATTGACACTAAAAATTGCTTTTAGTTCTTGTTTTCAATTACTCTGGAACGATGTTGCATCTTTATCTCATGATCTTTGAACCCCCTCCTAATCATTATAGGACCTTTTATTACCTCAAATCATCAAATAATCATTGCCTCATCTCCTAATCATCACATGAACATTGTGTCACCACCCAATCAACACATGTTCCGTTTATTACCTGTGAATCATCACATGATCTCTGAATCACCTTCAAACTATCGAATGATCCTCACTTTGTATTCTTATGATCACATGGTCCTTAGTTGATCTCACAACCATCACGTGATCCTCGCTACATCACCTAATCATAAGTTTTGAATGTTAATAATCGCATGGTCGTTGCTTCATTTCCCTATTACCAAAAGACCCTTGTTTCATTGCCCAATCATAACATAATCTTTCCTGCACTTGCCTGTTCATAAGCACCTTCTCGAATTTTCATCAGTAAATAATGCACACAAATCCATTGAAGTAATAATTCCATTTGAATCCTATGCTTTTCAATTATTTTTACCCAATGGTTTCCAGTCAACTGTGATCGAATAAACGATATTCACATGCTTACATCTCGGATTCAACACTTCAACGTCATGGGTACGGTGCAGTCGCCAAAAATAAATTATTTCAATGCTCTCAGCCAACGATTTTCAATCAATTTTCGCTCAATCACAGTCAATGGACGTACCGAACAACTTCATCCTCGCCTTCAGACTCCGATCTCTGCTTCATTTTATTATATTCTGCAACGGGATCCGTAAGGACCGTGAGGAATGATCTGTGATATAAACTTAGCGATTTTTAATACCTAATGGGTTTCAATTCTGACAGTAAAAATAAAAATCCATCCAGTTGGTTTCCACAATTCTAATTCTCCGGTCATAAATTTTACCGGTCGAAATTGAGATGTAATCACAGACTGGATTGAATTAATATCAAATTTTTCTTTGCATTGCACTTTTCTTGCCCATGCATCCAATATTTCAATATGCACAGAGGAAATACACATGAGTGTCCTACTAAAGTAAATAAAGGAATATGACTAATTACATTTATCAATTGAGAATAAAAAGAGTGTTTAAAATGAATTACCATAGATGAAAAATTTTTACTTTAAAAATTCAACTGTAATAAAAATATCACACGAGAGCAGAAAGACACATCTTCTCTCCTCCGAAGAAAATCTCAGCTCTACTTCTAGTGCATGTTGGGGCCATTAATTTTATGAAATAATGTATCAATAAAAAATAAAAAGTAGAGTTCAATTCTATTCAGTATTCCATTGCTTCGTGTTCTAATGCTAGTTCTAATTTATTCTATCCATTTGAGTTCCTTAGTGTTACGCATATTTCATAATTTAGAACTAAAACAACAAATTAAAGCAGTAATTATGTGTAACTTGAAACCTAACGACTTGAATTATACTTCAACTATCTCACAGTGGGGGGCAAAATAGCGCAACACGTTGGTTAAATCGCCAGATTTCACGTTTCTAAGCCACATACAATTACGAAAATTGGACTAAATATAAACAACAGGACAAAAGGTGAATTAGATATCTAAAACCAAAAATACATAATAGAAAAATATGCAGTAACATGCACAATAAATACCTGAACAAAAGTTTACAATACGCGACTTATTTCTCGATATTATACATTAAAATTATTTTAGGATTATTGTACAAAGATTCAATGCATTCTACTATTTGGCAACCGAACTTTCGTACAGCAGCTCTCGTTCCGAAAGGTCTTAAGCATAGGACATCAGCCAAAACCTCAGCGAGCGTATTGTGGAGCTCTATAATAAGGGTTTGGGATATTGGAAGATGTGTGCACAACTGTGTGTTCCTATAGCCTCGGTTGGAACCATAATACGTGAGTGGAAATGCCGGAATACGACTCTCAGCAAGCCTCAAACTGACCGTTCACGAAAGATTAACGACCGCGCTATTCGAAAATTGGTCCGGAAAGTAGTGCAGATGCCTCAAACTACTCGGGAAGAACTGAAGGATTCTCTCAAAGCATCTGGGATTGAAGCCAGCAAACACACGATCAGCAGGACACTACGTCGTGAAGGTCTTCACTCCCGTACCTCTCGTAGGACACCTCTTCTCCAGAAACGTCAAGTCAAGGTCAGGCTGAAGTATGCCAACGACATGTTTGAACAAGCCAGCAGCGTTTTGGAACTCAGTACTGCGGAACTCTCCAAATCAAATTATTTTGGAGAAACAGTACAAACTATGTTTGAAGACAACAAAACGAAGAATATTTAAGTTTGGAAGTGGCTCAATCATGGTGTGGGGATGTTTCAGCTTATCAGGGGCAGGGAAACTTCGCATCATCGAAGGAAGCAGGAATGGCAGGAAATAATGTGAAATATTCGAAGAGCAGCTCCTACCTTCGGCTCGTTTGTTAAAATTAAAACGTTGATGGACTTTCCAACTAGACAACGATCCAAAGCATACTGCAAACGAAGCCAAGGAATGGTTGACGATGAAGAAGATAACCTTTTAGAATGGCCAAGTCAATCCCCAGTCATGAATCCAACCGAAAACTTGTGGAGGGAATTGAAATTGCAGATTCAGAAGAGAGGCCCCCAAACCATCACTGAACTCAAAGAAATTTGCATAGAAGAATGGAATGAAATTACACCCGAAACTTCTAAAAGGCTGGTGGTGAACTCATTTAAACGTCTATAACCCATAATTAAAAATAACGGCTATACAACTCAGTATTAATGTATACATTTATTTCTTGAAATGTGTTGCAAATTTTGTTCACGTATTTATTCTAAATATTCCCGTATAATTTTTCCGTTAAATATTTGTGGGCTTAGATATATTATTAACTTTTATGTACTATTTTTCATATATATAGTCCAATTTTCGTAATTGTACGTAGCTTAGAAATATGTAATCTGGCGATTTAATCAACGTATTGTAATATTTCGCCCCCACTGCAGTAGGATACTTAAGCAAAACAGTACATCCGAATTCAGGCACGGATTATTCTTAGAAGATGCAATAAACTCATCGCGTTCACTATTCACATCTATAAGGAAACGAAACTAATATATTCGTAGTTTGGTCTTCTGTTGGTTCAGCTTCACTAGCTATAGAAATATGACGTTTGAAAAGTCATGGGAAGCTTTGTCTCTATTTGTATTTCATGAGCAAGAAACGAATTTCTTTGAATGTATATTTGCTCAAAATGGTCGTTTGACTCATCATTTGAGGAGGGTGAGTTTGGATCCCATTCGGCAGAATCGATAAAAAAGTCGCTAATCCAAAGTGTACGAAGAAGAGTTACGGTAGACGAAAACCAAAAGTTTGAAATGAAATTTTGAAGACAGTTGGTTTTGAGAAACACAACTGCTTCAAAATTTGATTTTACCTTAAATGTCGAGGTGGTTTTTTGGAGATTGCATCCTGGGAAACAGAGAATTTTTTCAGTCGCATGCTTCTTATTTCTTATGACTAAATGTTATTTAGAGTTTCAACTATCGAAAGGCTTGATTAACTTAACTACCAAATTTCTAAGCGCGGGTAAAGCGTTCATATTTTACAAAAGTGGGGAATTTGATCATTTTTCCTCATGCGGTATATTAGAGCCAAAAGATAGAGTTGGAATAACTCTTGCATAGCATGAGGTACGTGAAAGAATGACTCGTGAGAAGTATTGAAAGTTATGATTGCTTTTGTTAAATTATTTGTGCATGCCTAGCAGTCTAGCTACGTGCTTTTCCCCTGATGTCCTTGTGCTTCTCAGTTATTATGAGAAAACATTTTCCACTCCACCAACCCTTATTTGTCAGCGTTTATTGCATGCATTACACATATCTATTGACCTTTTTATACATCCGTTCCTGTTAATTCGGAAATACAGTCAGTCTTTTACACTACGGGTCAGGAGCTTCATTATTCCATTTTGGTTGTTGAGACTTGCAAGTTAATATCCATATATTGGTAGTTATGGTATCACTGCTACTGACGATGTTAATTGAATATTCTTTCTCTCCTGTCATTCATCATTGTTTCTCAGACGCTTAAATAAGGCAAAGATGTATTGGAATTCCCGTTCTATTAGGAACCCAGGCACAAGATTCTTATTGGGCTGGCTCTCTAAAATCACAGTAATTGAAGAAAATTTCTTGCGGCAGCAAACAATTATTTTTTACTGCCTGTGATGTGTTTTGTGTTGAAAGTAATAGAAGTTTACGAATTGGGTGATATATACTTGGTATTATCGTCAAGAGGTGATGTCACCTCGAAGCGCGGATGATATTTTGATCATAGGCGAAAAGATAATCCAAGCGAGGGAAAATATCGGAAGAGTCCGCGAGCACGACCTTCTCTGCGTGGCGGACTGCGCCGTACACCTCGTCTCTCTCCTCAGCTCCACATCCCTCGACGATGACGGTGTTCTATCTGCCCTGGAATTGCTGCTGCAAGCTTTGACTATTTGCAAAAGTACCTTCAGTGATCGCAAATTCGAGGACCTCCAGCTAACTCTACTGAGTGTTGGAAAAGATGTGTTCATCTCGCAATTAGCGCAAAAAGCCCTGGCATACTCGTCAGATCACCGGCGACTCATCGTCTCCGTACTTTTCTATCTCGTGCCCGTGCACTCCGATCAAGTAATATTCTCGCAAGTTTATGCCATTGTGATGTAAATGATAGTACCTGTCATGCAGCGCATTAATGATGAATCTCGTCCTCATCTTGCCTAGAATATCACTGATTGGATAACGCATATCATGGAAATTTGTCTGTAACGTCCCTCTGGGATCGTCTGGGAGCCAATCTTCGAACATTTTGTCGGATATCTAAATTAAGCAGAGGTAACGCAGCGGTCAGTGAAGCATATTCTGGCTGTGACTAGACCAGTTTTAAAATTTTGTTCATAGAATGGCTTTAGAGCTTTCAATTTTCCTGTTTTGCTCTCGCGCTTCATCGAAATCCAATAGAAACACATAGCAATGATTTTAAAGGAGGCTGACAAGCTTCAGGCTGGGATTATTGAAAGTCACGTTGGTTTTACAACGGAAATATTGCTGTAGCTTGTTCATCAAATACAAACAACGCATTGCTAAACTTTAACTTCTGCTACATAAAAGTTGGTGATTTTCGTATGGAATATATTGATTAAGAAAGATTTGCACGTTGCCCACCACATCCGGCAGATTTGCTTAAGGTCCCTGGCCCATTGCTTCGCGTAGCGGTCGCTGGCTGTATGCCTGTCATCTCTTGCTTAGAGTCAGGACTGCTTCATATAGTTCCAGCACGCGTCTGAAGAGACAAAGGATGAAGTTCGTCTAGAAGCTCTTCTACTTCAGACAGCTTTCACCGTTCGATCCGCTCGAGTTCTGCGAAGTGCTGCCCAAGCGTTTGTATCGTAAGTGTTGGTCTCTGAAGCCCTTGAACCATTGCTGCTTGCTGCTTGTAGATGCAAGAGCTATTCCGCCAGCAGTATCATTTTAAAAGCACACAGGTATGAGAGCTAATTAATATTTGAGAGAAGTCATGGTGACGATTTTTAGTCTCATCGCTTAAGTTGTAACTCGTAATGGGTTCAGGTGTCTGACGCACGCGAAACAGACATAGTAAACTGCCTTTAAGAACAGAAAACAGAGCCTAAAGAATAAAATTTTGGCTGTCACAGTTTTCCTGATGCTTTGAAACCATGCAGTCGTCTAAAGTGCGCCGATTGTAAGCTGGAGCGGGACTTTTCTACAGATTCTGACCCTGAGTCCAATGCTGCATCTAATGATTCTGGCATTGAATTGTTGAAAGAAAATTGTGCGTCATAACGGGACTAAAATGACTTATGTAGTATTTGCACTGAAGACATCAGCTCTGAAGAAGTTAGCTACCCTCTTCTAACAACAACGAGCATCGAAAAATCAAGTTGTTTCAGAGATAAAAATTATACTGAAAAGGCCAAGTATAAAGAAAACCTGGACGTGGAAAAATTATTCAGTTGCATTTTCCAAGAGAAATAAGAAAATTTTTAGAATGAGGCAAAAGACTTTCTGGACATTCTCTACTACGGCCGTTGTCCGTTGAAACTCATTGCCGCTCAAATAGTGTAAACTTTGATAGATTGTTTGCCAAACTCCGGATGTCCAGTATGAGAGAATTACTTGTCACTACATGCCCCCGTGGTGAATTTTGCGGGGTCCCCTGCGGTGATGTCAACAATGAAGTGCAAAGATTGGCTCTTGCAAGTATTGGAGACAATATCTGTTAAATAATTACATTACAGGAAAATGTGATGATTACGATGTTAAGAACTTGAGTTAATTTAACCTAAGAGAATTCCAGAACGTGTATTAAAAATTCTTTGTCCTTTTGATTGCATCAGCTCGAACCTCAGGACCTCACAGTTCATGAATGAATTTAAATTTCTGTGGAAGTTCTAAAAATGTATGGCAATGAAAATTCGACGAAATAGAAGTGTGATCAGAAAAACATAGGTAAGTGAATTCAATATTATTTGTATGTTTCTAAGAACAAACTAAGGTGTAAAATGGACGACTAAATACAAAAAGAAATCATGAAAAGAAACATCTGACGGGAAAGTTTTGCTCGAGCTGGTAGTTCACTGAACGCCGAAAAGTTTACTCGATTTAATTTAATATATATATGTGTATTTTTTCAGAATATCTAAAACAAATTTTGTCTGTCTTTGTTTCATGAATGTTTTCATGCTATTCCTAGCTATAGTTTAATACTCATATAATCTAATAATACTAGATCTGATCACACCACCTGGTTAATGTGAATTTAATCAGAATGAAGATTTTTAATAAAATTTTGGAATCCATCAGAGGATTTTAAAATCTATGTGATGTTAAAATTATTACCATTCATCCCCTATCAACATTTATACTTCACTTAACTGTTCAGTTCCTACTAACACTCGAGATTTCTATTATGAAGAATTTTTACATTTATACATTATTACCGTCCATACCATATCAACATGTACACTTCACTTAACTGTTCAGTTCCTACCAACACTCGAGATTTGTATTACGTCTAAGTATTAAAGGCAAAAGCGAGCTTTAAATCAAAGCATAAAAACTGAACGAAAAGCGTCCTGGAATTTTTCTGTGAAAGCTATTTTAATTGAAATTTTAGGTTTTCCTCCCACAAAATCGTAGACTGGGATGCATCGTATTCATAATTAGGCCTTACACCCACAAAATGGGTGAAATTCGGTCAATTGCTTTTCCCACTTGATCACAAATTTCCAGTCATCACTTTTGAAATGCTGTTCCAAGTCGTCTCCTTTGTAGAAACCGTTTCCGCATTTTATTAACATTTACCTCGTTTATCAAATATTTTTGTCCTAGGATCGTACCCATATGCGTCCGGTGCAGTTCGCATTCGGGACTTTTCATAAATGAATTAAAAATAAAAACACAGTATATACCCTATATCTTGACCTACCTTAAACCCAAAACGATGACCTTATTTTTTCTTTGTAGGTTAATCAAAAGAAATCTAAGCCCATTTTACGGGAAGATGGAAAGTGCGTGTCCAATATCCATCACGCATAGCACATGACAATCCGAAGTAGCAGGCAGACCATATCGGCCACGTAGGGCTGCTGCCTCCATGAAATACAGCAGCCGCACACTGTGTTTGTGTAACGCCTCGTCCCTCGTCCTGTGTGGGGTACAGCTGCTATGGGCGCAAGCGTCTCGTGATGAGCAGTAATGAAAAAACTCCACCGACTCCCTAGTAAAGGAGACTTTAAGACCGAGTTTACACAGCCTTTGCATTTCTGAACAATTCGATACATTGACAGAAAGAGGCTGCTTGTATGTAGGTCAGTATTCTGTATTATTTTTTATGAGAAAACGCAATAGATAATGGAAAAAAAATGGGTTCCTACTAACCGTTGTTCATGCAGTAACAATCACTTTTACTGTAGGAACCAATTGATAATTCGAACTCCTCCAAAACATTGTGTGGATGGCAATTCAGCAGCTTTATAATTTTCAAAAACATATTCATCAAAATGCATGTGTTCTATTCAACGGAATTTATATTTTTTTGCAGCAGCAAATGGAGAATAGAAAATTTTGCGCTGGTTAAAAGAGAGATGTAAATAGTTCTTACATGTTAAGTTTCCTCAGTTTGGAGGCCATTATATTTATATTTGCTAGCGTAACGGAAATGAAAAATCATTGAGAAGATTTTTAATGGCTAAGACTTCAACATCTCTAATTCAATTTTTATTAAAATCATTTATGAATTTAAAATTGTAACTGTCGTCGTACAAGATGGTTTGTCCTGTAAAACCTATCATTTTCTTTGACCCTGAAACTGAACCGTTATACTGAATAAGTAAAGTTTCTTTCAGATGCAAATTCTTGCAATGAACATTAGACCCTGCTTTTCTACACGTTCTGTACTCTAGCCGCACATTATATTTGTGAATGCCTTGTCCTTTCTGTGTGGTCTCTAGGCATGATGGCCTGAATTTGTTATCCGATTTGCAATTCTTGTTCCTATCCTTTCTTTTCGAATCTCTTATGTTCGAGTCATATTTTGTGTCCTTTGTAGTTCATGAATTTTGGAATGGAGCTCATGGTTTGTACGTTCCTATTTTCCAAATTCAGTTTTCTGTAACTCATCTAAATATCACACTATATTACATACAAAGTTAAAACAAAATTATTTTTTCCGTTTATTGGAATAGAGATCGCGTATTTCCCACTGCATTTAAAGTAACTGCTAATTTCTTAATCTGAGCTACTAATAAATAATGCGAAGTTTGAGTTTGGGTTCAAATGTTGTGTAAGATACTACAAGGCTGAGACCAGATCACTAAATATTGCAAAAACATAATACATGACGATTACTCACATTGGCTAGTATTCTAATACCTGTCCGAAGGGGCAGTAATTCTTGAAAGGCGAGAAATGTTTTCAGATTCTCCGCTGAAGATCTAATTAAAAATCAATTTTGACTGGAATTCCAGTGTAAAAAATATTACTTTTGACTTCATCACGGCCTGAAAGGCGAGAACGTGTCGCTATGCCGTATTAAAAATTGAACATTGAGAAAGTTCATCTTTTACAGCAGCTTCTTTTGGCCAACAATTGCGGAGACGATTTTGTCTACAATGAGCCCGATTTTAGATTACGTTGAGCTCAAGCGTGTCATGAAAATAGCCAAAAATCATTAATTCAAAAACGGCTAAAATGTACTTTGAATTCAGTTTCCAGCGTAAAATTCGATTTATTTACAACGCAGTGTTCCGTGATTACCCCGCGAGTGTTCACGATCAATGTTCTTCTATCGCTTCAACATGAACTTGATTGATGACCTTCGCATCCTCCTAATGAAAAATCAAATGGAACATATATCCTTTAGAAGAATTTTTAATGGCGCACCATGCTTTTTTAGAGCACAAATATGCCCCTGCGAACCGCTCTTCGTCAGATCATTCATTTAACCTGTTATTTTTCTTTCTTTCCCTCCTGCTTTCACTACAGAATATTTGAATATTACCTGTACACAATTTGGTAAGATTTCTGAAGGGCTCTTAATTACCACCAACCTTATATTAGGCATTTTTTCATCGGGAAGATAAAGAAATTTTTATTTAATACCATTAATGGTACTATACACGCAGTTGTTGCTTTCACACTCAGAATGAAAATCTTGTAGTCAACAATAATACAAAAAAATTAGCTGTGTTATTTTCCTTCGCTCACTTGAGCTAAATTTTAAAGATTCATTCGCTGAAAATTAAATCATTTTGAATAGATAAGTACAAGTATTTTACTCTTTTTAATGATTCCAACAAGATTTTTCTGAATGCATTTTATCTGATATTTGTTTAAGAACATGAATGTCATTTCCTTGTCCTCTGAAGTGCGATGAAAGTTCAGCAAAATATCAAAAATTACTCAAGATTTGAACAATAAAAGGTCCCATTCTTCACATAACGTAAATCCTTAAGCGGAACTCGGTAAACACACGAAAAATACCCTGAAAATGCTACAATTTAACACACGAGTCCTAGTGAACTCGAGGCGTGTCAGCCCGAATGAATCACACAGTTATAATCAAGAGCTCAAATATCTTTCAGCAATGGCAGCACGTAAATTTCAGGAGCAAAAAATACCGTAGAAGTCAACTTTGACTTTCAGTTCAGCAATTGTACAGCTCGTCATTTTATTGCGTGAACATTATTCTTCCTCTGTAATTTCACTCTCATGACGAATTCGTAGTTTTAGTCTTTCATTTGGAGAAAAGTCTTCTTGCTTGCACCAATAATTTACGATTGGTACTTTTTTGTACCGTGCACATTGAGGAATTTTCCCCGCCTTGATTAGGTGATAATCACAATACACAGTACTTTACTAATATTAACTTATGAGTTAGGCGGTCATTTCAGATAATTGGCTCGCGTATACCTCCCACAAAAAAAGTCCTTCATCAGTAAACTCGGTCTCACAACGTTCAACTTTTCTATTTCAATTAAATCAATTCAGTTTCGGCTACCCTCTTCATTCATGGAGTATTAAAATGAAAATTGTAAGCTTCAGAGTGAGAAAGGGTTTTTTGTATTTTGTTGGGCAGAGGAATTTATAAAATAGATTTAACCGTTTTCTGTTCATTTTACATCGAATGATCTCGTTCTGCATCTACCAACAATGACATGATTTCTTGCATGAAATGAACTATTTGCCCCTTTCTGCAACATTTGGAGCACAATTCCCATTTTTCAATCGATTTATTTTTTTCGGCAACTACGGGCCCTCTTCATTGACGACACACCAATTGTTAAAAAAGGAGTCCTTTTTCTAGCATGCAAGCGAACAGTATTCCTTTTCCGCAGTGCGCTGATTTCATCCTCAGCCACATTTTCAAACTTCACTTCATACAATGAGTAAACTTTTCAAAATCCGTCGCCTGTCTGGACTCCAGCGTGACCAGATAGTGCATCGAGTCTGGAAAATTCTCCCCGTATTGAGCCAAGTTCCGGCCAGGCAATTGTCAAAACACGCAAGCTTCAAAAAGAAAGGATAATAAAGGAAGAAAAAATAAGAACGCCTAAAAGTAATAAATGAACCTGATTCATTGAATGCAACGCAAATCGTTCACTGACTTCAGGCTTGTTTTATTAGTAACAAGGATTTGATACCAAAAATATTTCGGTAACTTTTCGATTTTGTTGCATCGATGAACAAGTAATGCCTGAAATCAGTTGCCTGATTTCACTGTTGGGAGTACAGTTGAAATGGGCCATGCTACTAAAACTTTCATTCTCTCACAATTCGATAAAAATCGAAGCTACCTACGACATCTAATCACTACACACAAAATTTAGCTTGGTAAACTTTTAAATTAGGTTAAAAATTTACTTCTGAGCTAGAGAATTGGGCAACTCAAAAAAGTTCAGCATGAATTTTCTATAGCTGTTAATGAACAAACATCGGTTCAAGCATTTAGCTATCCTCAGCTGGTGGGATTCAAGAAGGAAGAGATACAGTGGGAACTGACCATAAACGCACCTTGATAAAATTAAATTTTCCAAATTTTCACTTTCACGATCAAGTGATATGAGTGTAATCAGGCATTCCTCGTGCCCCATAACAGGTGGGGATGCCCGCACCCGCAGCAGCCTTCTGACCAGCTCACTTGACCTGTCACATTTAGATCCCTTTTTATTCCCGGCCTGAATATACAGTGAGGACGTTCGGCGGACTCCAATGCTCAGTGTCCGCTTGCACGCAGACGTAAGGGGTGTGCTCCTCTTACGCCGCTCGCGTCAGAATGAGACCCAGTTGCTACTAACTCTTCGGGAACCTGAGGAAGTGTCGTTACATACTTAAACGTTTTCAGTCAATACGAGAAACTATCGATGGCCTTAGGTTGAAATTTCCTCACGGTCTCTTATCGCGTGGTTTGGGTAAGGACTTATTGAAGTTCTGACCAAAACAACACTGGACGTGTCCACTTCTTGTCAATTTAGGGAACCCCAAACTCAGGCAACGGTGAGTCTCGGCTGGTGTTGACAAGTTGCGTGCAGCATTTGGCAGCGGTCTTGGGATCGAATTTAAAAACCAATTTACTCTCACGTAGCAGGCAGCGTAAGCATGCAGCGTAAGTCTTCGTAAGGAACTCACTGTGCCAGCTGTACAACTTACTCCGGTTAAAAAGCTTCCACTGTTGGAAACAAAAAAATATGCTGACCATAATAAAAAAAAGTTGAAGGTGTATAAAGGGAACTCCGCAACTGGGCTTTGACATAAAGCGTCAACAATTTCCGAGGAAATAATACAAACAGTCTACATACACGAGTCCAGTTCTAATGATGAATAAATGCACCAGGGTAAGAACCCTAACTGAATGTACAACGTACAATTGGTGGAAAATTATGTCGACGAACTGGAGTGCCTCCAGTAAGTGCAGGTTTGGCGAGAGGAAGGGGCCGTACAACTGGAGGTGTTTGACTAAGCACCCAGACGGAGTTGTGTTCTGGTGGGTGGGCTGGCGTGCTCAGCCATGCAATGATTCTTTTGCCAAAATCATGTTTTAAAGTCAATTTAACTTACTCTTACTTGAAACTCATTCATTGCATTAATAAATTTAGGAGGAATAATTGGAAATGGATGTTTCCTTTACGTAAAAAATGAATGCAATGCACTTGATATCCTTCCTTGAGCAATTAATTTTGTATTATCATTACCCTATTTTGTACGCAGAATTATCCTTTTTTGTACTCATTATTACCCTATTTTGTATTAACATAATTTGTACAGAACATTACCATATTTTGCACTCGTCATTACCATATTTCGTACTCATCAATACCATATTTTGTCCTCATCATTACCATATTTTGTATTCAACATTACCATATTTTGAACTCGTCATTATCATATTTCGTACGCATCATTACCATATTTCGTACTCATCATTACCAAATTCGTACGCATCATTACCCTACTGTGTACTCATCATTACCATATCTTGTACCCATCATTACCATATTTTGAGAACAGTTAAGTTGAACTAACTATATTATGGGTTAATCGCGTGGATCTGTGCACTGTTCATATCATTGTCTATCGCTTTGAGTTTTACACCATAGTTTCACTACCGACCGTGTTTACTCTGTGATACGTCCTTCGTATCTGCTTCAGGAACTAATAGCACAGTGATTTTAAAATATTTAGCCCATAAAAATCATTTCTCTCTCGAAATTTTCCCATGAGTCATGATTTGATTTGTCTGTTCAAATCGCATGAGCGTCTCAGCTCATAAATATTTAAGATAAATGAAAACCTAACATAGAAAGCATTACAAGTGGAATAATTTTATTCAATAATGCTGGTAAAAAGATTGTGGGTAAAACTAAAAAATGAAAGAAATAACTTTAATTATTTTCCTCGACTAAATGATTTATGGATGATAGTCTACTCTACTGTACGTCCACAGAGGCCATAAAACGAATTTATACAATTAAAAACCTGTTAACTCGATTTTAACATTCGTATCTGTGAATTGATTTATTCCATAAGTATTTTGTAAAAGTTAGTGAAAACTCGATGAAGGTCTCAAAGGAGTAAGCAAAGAATTGACACTAGACTAAGTTAAATGTTCAATGTTATGTCCGTAGACTATATTTCCGAGAGTATTATTTTGTGATTGAGGCGAGTCAGTATTTTCTAATGAAGTTACTTTCGATTCTCTACTCCGCGTGACTCACCGTTTGTCCTACTTTAAAAGCTGAAATATGGAGGTTGTAATTTTTATTTCAGGGATTGGAACTTTACCCGATATTGTGCAATGCACTGAATATTGTGATGATATTTGAAACGTTTTTCGCGTACACGCGTCTTCTTACGTTCGAAGTAAGTCATACTTTGTCATTTGTCAACATGAATTAAATTGAAACAACTGGCAGTAAAACAATGAAATATTGACTTAATGCGCGCATGGAGTCTGACAAATTAAATTAATTAAATTGAAACTACTGGCAGTAAAACAATGAAATATTGACTTAATGCGCGCATGGAGTCTGACAAATTAAATTAATTAAAATGAAACAACTGGCAGTAAAACAATGAAATATTGACTTAATGCGCGCATGGAGTCTGACAAATAATGTATACCACCAAAAATATATTTAATTCTATTTGAACACCCACTCCATATCAACACACGTCAACTTTTACTTGATTACACTTCACAAATTTTCTAGGAATGTTTTTTATAAACTCGATAAAGAAAAACATCCGCTCATGCTTCTCCTGAGGTAATACAGCAGTCCGCTCTATCGCAATTAGCGCTCACAGGAGGAAAATCTGAGCCCCCAATCTGAAAGTTCAATAGACTTTTTTTTAATTAAAGTAGGTTTTGGTTTTGTTAATTAAGGATAATCTTACTTCGATTCACGGTTATCTTGTTTCTCTTCACCTATTTTTTTCTACTTCAACTTACAAATTGCTTCATAAACTCCCCTCGCAGCTTATTGTTTCTGTGCTTGGGGATCTTATATGGGAACATACCTCGTGTACAGATTCAGCATTCTCTCAACTCCATACTAAATGGTGCCCTCATCCTTCCACCCTTTGAGCACCATTGTTACGGTTAAGGAAGCTTAAACTAACTTATAATCTAATCTTCGCTCTCGCTTTGTACAGTGGGCGTAGTTGGTGTAGATAAAAGTTGATTGAAAATATTAGCAATGTCTCTTCCTCTCATTTACCTTTTTTGCATCTGTACCGATAAAAATCATTCTTGAAAACAAAGTTTAGTCACCGCCTTTATTTTATTTTTCTGTGAAAGTACAATGGTATTTGGGAAAAATTTTTGTCGCAAAAGATATTTGCTTTCAGCTGGGCAATTGCAATAAACATTAATGTATGCGGTTTACTTCCAGCGAAAAACGTGGAGAAAGCTTTGCAACTAAACTGTGTCGAATAATATTTTGATGCTAATAAAAAAGATTCAATGTATGTACTGTGTGAAACCAGTCTATTCGCCGAAAACTTCCGTAATTCAAATAAATGCCTGGATAATTGTTTTGAAATCTGACTTGTGCAAAACAAATCCCTAATATTTGATGAAGGTATAAAACCACCCAAAACAGCCAAACCAGTATACACCTTAAAATAATCTGTTGACATTATTGATTAAAAACTCATTGATTTCCAAGGCTCTTCCCATACACAATTTTTTACATTTTTGAAGTAGTTGAAAAGATTAAGTTAGGTTGGAGCACTCGTGCAAGTTTCAAAATAAAAATGATAGCAAAGACAGCTGATTTAAAAATCATTTTAATTAGTGAACGTTTCGGCTTCAAGCTCAAGCCATTATCAACACCTGTAAAAGATAATTGAAATACAGAAAATAAGACACGGCTACAAGACAAAAAAGAATACAACTTAAAATAGTGCGAAAAAAAGGGTAGCGGAGAGATTATACTACAGTTATATTAGGTTTGACTGTGAATTATTTTAAAACCATACTCGAAATGGCTGTGCTGAATTCTGTTTTTATGTTTCAAGGTAGATTTTATAGGCAAACAGAAGGCTTAGGAATGGGTCTGCCATTAGGACCGACTTTCGCAAACATCTTTATGTGTCATCATGAAGTGAACTGGTTGTCTGAGTGTCCGCTAGACTTTAAGCCAATTTTTTACAGGAGGTATGTTGACGACACTTTTTTTATATTCCGTGAGGAGTGTCATGCAAGGAAATTCTTGGACTACATCAATTCCAAGCACGCTCATTTGAAATTTACGATGGAATGTGAGACCAACCAAAAGCTTGCCTTTCTAGACTGTTCCGTGGAAAAACAAAATCAAAGATTCGTAACTTCTGTTTATAGGAAAAATACCTTTACGGGCTTAGGCACAAGCTTTTTTAGTTTTTGTTCATTTAGATTTAAACTCAATAGCGTTAAAACCTTGTTGCATCGTGCATTTCATATAAGTTCAACCTACCGCAATATGCATGATGAATTTAATTTTCGCCAA
>JACJUY010001030.1:32374-52464 GCA_014220935.1 Platorchestia sp. MABIK | reverse complement strand
TCCAATGTTATCATCATTCCAATTAGAAATAACTTGATTTTCAAAATATAACTGTAGTATAATCTCTCCGTTACCCTTTTTTTTCGCACTGTTTTAAGTTGTGTTCTGTTTTGTCTTTTAGCCGTGTCTTATTTTCTGTATTTCAATTATCTTTTACAGGTGTTGATAAAGGCTTGAGCTTGAAGCCGAAACGTTCACTAATTAAAATGATTTTTAAATCAGCTGTCTTTGCCATCATTTTTAGTTGAAAAGATTGTCTATAGCTGAGCAAAGCCTGCGTTCTCAGTGAAGGAGCAATAAAAAGAATATTCTAAAGAGCTTAACCTGCTCTTAAATTCTTTTGAATTGATAGCTAAGTGCAATTATGACATCATCAATTTGTAGTAACCTATAACAAAAGGCAAATCACTCTTTGTGGGTGTTTTAAGTATGTCAATAAGATCCTCAAAATAATAAAAGAAAACTAAGTCAGACAAGCCCAGTGACTGATAAACTGTGAAGACGTGCATCTCAAACGTGCTCATGAACGAAGTTTTTCTTCAATGTTGAAACCTCATCGCTAGCCCCAACAAAATGAATTTTAAACATTTGGCCGGCGAAATTTATTTAAAAACGTAACTCGATTAAACACTTTACCCATTTAAATAAAAATCCAACTTTTTAGCAATGCTTAAACCAATATTATTGGATGATAAAGTTCTTACACGATGTAGATATTGCATTCACTATTTGAGCCCTCCATGAATGTTGACACTTGGTCCAGCTGTGATGCTGTCTCACTGGTTACGCAAATGAGAGTAAAAAATACGACTTTTTACAGCCAAAAACAATACCATGTTTTATACACAATAAAATTTGAGTTAATTTTAAAAAACTCTTCAGAATTTATCTACTCGCTAATCGACACGTGGAAAAAAATAGTGAGACAATAAGTGCTTGAACGAGACTCAGATTCTACGTTTCCTATGAGGGAAGCTATGAAGGATGGAATATTTGAGAGGCTTCATTTCAGCGATCTCGAATGCCTGCCCTAGTAAATCATCCGTGTGCTCTGGTAGGAAGCTTTCGAAAAGTAGATAATTATACATGAAGAATCGAGGTTTTCTAATTTTTGAAAATTAATTGCTAGAATTTTTCTGGCAAATTTAAAATTCTTCATAAATAAATATTGTGACAGCTGTTACTCCTAACGGAGAAATGGGGAATATGCGGTGGAAACTTTAAACTTCAAAAAATTTGCAATAGCACTGCTCAAATACTATTTTTAGGATCAATAAATTTTGATTACTCTCTTGAATGCTTAATCCTGACATTTAGAATTAAATTATTTCATTTCAATATCAATACCTAGGTACAGTACAACCTATTCCAGAATGCTGCGATTCTATTGGAATAAGTTACAACCACAGGAATGTTTTGGTACACTTTATAGCACACTTAATGCTATGTTATATATATTTCATTGCATGATTGTTTTGAACTCAAAGAACAGGACAGGTGTTTTTCTTTTGAGTATTAATCTCATTCATAGTTATTGTTCAGGCATTTCATTTTTTTTATTGAACCTAAAATAAGATAACAGTCATGTCTGACCACCATATCGCAGCACGGTGAAAATGTGAACATGAGTACACAAACCTAAGTCAAATTCGTAAAACGAGACGGAATGTATTCGTGATAAAAATGAGAATTGTTGAAATGAGACAGAATGATAGAATGTAAGCATGACAGAAATGAGAATTCGTTAAATTAGACCGAATGTAAGCATGTATGAAATGTGAATTTGTGAAATGAGACAGAATAAGGCAGAATGTATTATAGGAATGAGGAGCAGCAATACAATTGAAAGATACTTAGCCGTCTACAGACGAGACCAGCTCCTTCTACTCTTTTAAGATGTATATACAAAGCTTCTTGAAATCTAGAAAAAGACTTGGATAAAATCATGTTGAGTGTGCAAGAACCCTGGCGTCCGGTCCGCATCAAGAGTGAGGAGCAATCAGTAGATGGTTCAGAGCAACGATATATGGATTTGTTCAGAAAGTCCATAAGGTAGTTTTATATACGCGCCCTCAAACAAAGCTAAGAACAATAAAAAAGTTCTTGAATCTTCTGTGATAACAACCCGTGCGATGAGTTCCATCTGGTCTGAAAAAGTTAATAATATGTTAAATACTATTGATGTGAATAAATTCGGAAATACCGAAAGAATAGCGATGGGTTTCCAAAATGCTGAAGCCTATTTTGTTATTGTGTGAACCTTGTGGGAGCAAAACTCTGTAACTGACAACTGAAAAACTAATAACGACAGGACTCAACACAGAGTAATAATGCTTCCCACTTTTCCCTCTAATGTAATATTATCAGCTGCAGTTTCTCAACTCTTTCGCATTATATTAACCTAGAGTACTTTTCTTTGATTTCTCTTCATCGTCAAACTCAGCAAAATAGTTACGCAGTTTGCATAGATAAAGAAATGAAATTAACTGTTTTCATATTTGACAACCTATCATTTCAAGTGAAGTGTCTTCAGTCTCCATGGAACGAATGGAAAAGAGAGACTGTAATGTGGAGTCTACATTCGCCACCATGCCCCGGTGATGTTTATTGTAAAACGTGTATGCTTTCTATTCACATATGGTTCTGGAGAAACTTGATGGTTATATCCAGCAAATACTCAAAACTCAGAAAGAAGCATTCACTGCGGCAAAATCAGTGAACTTGCCTGTTCCAGAGGGTTTTTGTTCAGAAATTTTTCCACGCCGAACTAATTTCGAGAGATCCTACGTTGAAAATTCAACTTAAAACGGATTCCAGTGAGATTCGTAAATTCTGCTGCGTGGCAGAAGAAAATTTGAAGAGATCAGCTTTCTACACCACAAATCTAACGATAAGAACGTCTTGCCTAAAATGATTATGAATGTAAAATGTGCAGCATAAAATTATTAGACAACCAGAGTTCAATTTATGTTCGTTCCCTACACCTTTTGTAATGAGCACCCTAGCCAAATAACTGGCATGCATGCCCATTCCTGATCTCCAGCGAGCTTAGCTGATTGCCGCTGAGCTGGTGCCTGATGGCAGGCGAGTTGCAATGATCACCACCCTAGCGCTTTATTATTGACAGTCCCGCTGCCCTGCCTTCATGCAACCTTCATTTCTTGTTTCCAAGACTTAAAAAAATTGTTTACGGAATCGAAATGACAGCGCGGCTGCCAACGCAAATTCTAGACATTTCATCACAGTTTTTCGTCGGATTAACCTCCGTAACGATAAGCGGCATGGCAGTGAGACTGGTGTCCAAATGAAGCTATTTTAATTCCACCGCTGGAGTTTCATGACTCTCTGCCACATGAGGCTGAAAGCGAGGAGTTCGTTGACTTATTTATGCCTCCCATGGAACTTATGTAATGCATCTCGACATCAAGCGCATTTTGTAATATTTGTAACGATGTATTCTGGTTAGTGCATTCTCAAAGTACAAAGAAATATGAACTTGAGTATTGAGTAATGTACCTCCTCATGCATTGTTACTCAGCTTTCATTGGCGAACTGGCATTGGCATTACTAATGGTAAGTGCATCTGTCGTTGGAAGGTTACGTCGTGAGTACAATGGGACAATCAAGCTCTGATTTTGATAAATAATCAAGTAGCCGATTCACTGCATTTCTTCCATGCCTCGGAATACTACTTCACAATAATTTATGGAATCTACAAACGTAAGACAACAAAAAACTCGTACTTAAACTACTTATTCGCATTGCAATGTTCAATTCCACCTCAAGAGAGAATGGACTCTCGGCAAACCTCTCCTCATCTCGCATAGTGAATATTGATGTCGTTTTGAATAACCTGCGTTAACAACGATAATGGGTGGCTGTTATCAAAATGTCATCTGCTGCTAATGTCTCATTCTATTCAGTACCCAAATATCAAGTCAGACGAAATAATCTGACCCGGGAGATAACACATAAATGACAAATGTTAGCTTTAAGAAGTTTGTCTTCAATATTTAACTCCAATGAAATATTTAGAAGAAATATATTTTGAGTTTGACGAAGTAGTTGATATCAGAGACAGTGCTAATTTTTATCGTCAACTTTTGCCATTTCTGCTCATGAACGTGATGAACGTGCTGCCATAATACTTATAGTACATTTTTCCAAAAACTTCAAAACTGTTCGCATGCCATTTAACACTGAATCTAATCGTCAATTTTTAGGGACTTGTCGAAACGAAGAAGAATTTTGACGTTCCATTCATTTTTTTCAGACTCACAGTGTTAACAAATTCAGACATCGCGAAGCGCAGCAAAATTTTACGACTAGAAAACGATAATTGCATGCAAGCTAGCATTGCTAGTCTTTGAAGAGGAAGTAAAGATCAATGTCTCCCTTCCTCGCCGGTGCAACACGCATTCCGCAGTTTTGTCACCAAAGCGCAAAAAAAAGGCATTCAAGATGACTCATTTGTCCGTCACTGCTGAAGTATAGCAGTGTTAGCGCAGTTCTTTTACGAGGGAATACCTTCCAGCTTGTGTTCGTATTCTGCATAAGTTGATAGATTAATATTACATTATTGCAAGGGGACTTCTTGCAAAGAGCGATTTGGAGTGCTAGTGTACATTAGTAAAATTGGTTTACATCATGCATAACTTAATTATAAACAATGTCGCATACACCCAAAAAATAGGCGTACTTGCTATTTATTTGACATAGAATGTCCTAACAGCTTATAGACATAAACAAAATAAAATTGGTACATCTCCCACACAAATGAAATTTGATAATTTAAGGCATCAATCATTTAACAGTCCTTCAGAACGGCTGTATTTGAGAGTGTCTACAAATTTCTGGTGGACTGTTCCTAAGTCGCGTCACGTCAACAGCCTTGCAAGTTTAGAGAAAGTGCTGTGCTGGTGTGGTCTCAGGTTCTCCCCCTAACCATGGCGTGTGGTTAACGCTCTTTTTATAGGCCCATATGCAGTTGAGAGACATTCTGCAGTCCTGTGTAAGTTCAACCACAGCCAACGGCCAATATTGGATAAAATTCTCATCATTGTTCTGCCCATGAAGTTGAGATCTTTCTAGAGCAGGATGAAGAACTGTTAAAACTGACCTTATTATACACTGGTTAAAACTTTTCAACTGTGTTTGTTCTGAAGGTAATTTTAACCTTGGCAAGTAAAAGTATTCACAAATTTTACGGTGATGCGAAGATTAGCCCTTGGAAAAATTCCTTATTCTAGGGCTTTCGTTTCATGGTACGAAATTGAACTACTACACTTTTTTCACCTCCAGATGCGAGGCGAATTGGTTGGAACGGATAGGAAATCGTAATTCATCAAATCAAACTAGTTTTACGTGTAGAAGAGTAGTATATTTGTGGGAATTAACTGAGTAATTTGTAAAAACTCCTCGTAGTTGTTTTTAGATTAGAACAGTTTAGAACAGTTTCAAACATCTTTTTTTTTTCTTTTGCATAATCTATTTATTGTAATTATCTGTGAAAAAAGCTAAAAGATTGATGATGGATGTTCCGTGTACCTCATGCAAAAATGAAAAGTTTTATTTGCCTTAAATTTTTCCCGAGAAATTTCATTACTAACATGAGCACCAGTATACTGTTTGTTGTGGTGGTTGGCTTTTAAAAACGCTACGACAAAGTTAACGCCTGCGAATAGTTAGGTAAATTTCCACCAAGGAGAAATATTAACAGATTTGAAAAGAGTACACTAGTTTTCCGTAACACAAAATTTTCATGGTGTCCAGACTGTTCGATCTATCGCCAACAATATGACGCTAATTTTCAGCGTCCATATCTTTCCGGTGTTCAAACTGTTCGATCTATCGCAACAATATGATACCAATTTTCCGGCGATAAATAAATCCACTGGTTTGAACAATCGCATCTCGCTAAAAACGAAACCTTTCGAAATAATTACCGTAGGACTTCGATAGGAGCAGTGGATCAGCTGGATGTGAGTTCATCGACTTCTCCTGTGGGGACACCACATCGCCGCTCTCTGCACTGGTCGATCACGCAAGGTTCGTGCCTGCCACACGGAACTGACGACATCAGATGCCAAATGCAGCACGCAGCCATCAGTTCTGTTACCTTAAAAGCAAAATCATTTTAACATTATTGTGCATACGACAGTGTGGTTAGCTTCATAGGTTGATGGTTTTTTGATTATAATGGGTGAAAACATCACTGTTGACTGTTCTCAGCGGGTAATTGGTTTTGCCCTTAAACTCGGTAGCGGACTGCATATACTGTCCTCTTTTGAAAATGGCCTTGATTTATTGTAATTGTCGTTAAATTTTTTCAGTAATGCATTTCGTTAAGTTCGCTGCCTAGCAGGAGTTTCTCCTTCATTCTGAAATCGGTGGCAACCTGATATCAGTGGCAGTATAAGAACGGAAGTTTCGATGACCGTAATAGGAGTGCAAAAATGTTAACGTAAAAGCATAAATCACAAGGATGCAACTAAACAAGATTCGCAATTTTGAGTGAACTACTAAACTGTGCCAATAACATCCTATAAAACTACTTCAAATTGCAGATTTTCGTACATTCTGAAAATAACGCCTTATAGTATAACGTAATTAATTTTCATCAAACCACTAGTCTTTAACAGTCAATGGAGATACTGGTAAGTTACACGAATGAGATAAGGCTTTTCAACCAAAGGAGCGATTTTAACCTAAAACAACAATTATCGATAACCGAGGTATTAGATTAGATGTAATTCTGAGCTAGGTTAAGCCTCTCAAACCACAACATAAGTGCTCCTCCGGGAAAAAGAAGGGCAATACCATTTAGCATGGAATAAAGGGAACGGGGAATCTACGTATAATGTGAATCCCCACATCCGGCCATATAGAAATTGCAAGATTGAAATAAGTTAATGACGCTTGATAAAATTTGAAGAAGAAAGTTTTATGTGCTGCATAAAGGACAGCAGTGAACCAAAGAAGATGGATCGTAACATAACAAAATCCCTATTCTATTTCAGTCAAAGATGGCCTACTTAATCGCCAGCTTCGGACCTTGTATCTTCCCTCTGGGTTACCGTAGCATCAAGGGTGTATACCACCTTCAATGATTTGTTGCAGAAGCTGAACATATCTTCCTTTGGGCTAAATTTTTCGAAATATCGCTTGATATTTCATTTGCGTAGGTCGTGCAAGCAAATTTTTAGTCTTTAATATCATGTAATTAGTCATATTTCGCAGGAAAATGACGGTGACCTTCTCTCACGTCTTTGCAAAATTAAAATGTTCCCATGGAAAATATTTTCTTAACGAAAATTAAAAGCGTAATTTGCCTCTCCCAGAGCATGCAAGGCTCTTCGCCGCTCACAACAAGCGGCCGCGCTCCCATCATCTCTGCTCTGCCTAATGCAATGTTGCTCTGGACTTTTGTGGCGCTCATCACATCTAAATTGGCGTTTCATAAACGGTTTTTGAAAATGTGGGAATCTGTTCGAACTCTGTACATTTGTGCGAGTCACATGTCTAATTTTGTCACACGGTCGTAGCGTTTCATGACGACATAGCTCTGAACAGATAACTCCAAAAAGCTGATTGGCGTTTTTATAAAGTGTTTATGAAACACTTTTTTAAATGCGTTGAGCCTCACAAAGACATTTGGCAATATTGCATTAAGCTGAGCAAGTGAAAGGCATTTTCAAAAACCGTTAATAAAACATTCATTTAGATGGGATGAGCAGCACAAAAATCCATAGCAACATTAAATTAGACTGAGCAGGGGATAGACATTTTCAAAGACCATTAATGAAACACTAATTTAGATGCGTTGAGGATCACAGAAGTCTATGGCAACATTGCATAAGGCAAAGAAGGTGATAGACATTTTCAAAATCCGTTAATGAAGCGCCAATTTAGATGTGATGAGGACCAAAAAAGTCTATAGCAACATTGCATTAGGCAAAGTAGGTGATAGACATTTTCAAAAACCGTTTATGAAACGCCAATTTAGATGTGATGAGCGCCACAAAAGTCCAGAGCAACATTGCATTAGGCAGAGCAGAGCTGATGGGAGCGCAGCCGCTTGTTGTGAGCGGCGAAGAGCCTTGCATGCTCTGGGAGAGGCAAGCTAAAACCGGACCCCTAATTCTCGTAATGCAGGTCACGGAAAGCAGCAGAGGGATCAGATATATGACCGCTGGTCAAGTGGCTGCGGAGTCTGCACTTAGAGTTATTAATCATCCATAGAAAAGTATTTTGACTCCTTGCTTTCCAGTTACAAAATCACGTATGGGATGCTGTATGCCCTTATACCGTCGTTCATACCGCAGTACTATTCCTCGTATTCTTAAAACACTACTCATCCTAATAGTGATGGAGAATAAACTATGAACGCCCCTGAAGGGAAGAATTAACTACGTCTGTTAAATTGAAAGTGAAAACCACGCATGTTCAAATTTTATTTCATATGACGCCACTTTAACTTGCCTTCATACACTTTTTCTGCATGCTTACACGATTGAAGAACCACGCATTGAAAGTCACTCACATGAACAGCAGCGTAGAACTTTACATTAGGATATCGGCAAAACCATGATAGATAGATCAAAAGGAATAACAGGTTGAGAAAATGATGAATTCATACCTATCTTACTTAAGAAGATAGTGCACAGACGGAATGATTTATGATAAATTGACTTTGAAGTCGCAAAAAATTTGCTCCATGAAAAACTCCGAAATTAAAATTTCACTCCAATCTGTCGCTGCCGGGGTTCGTTCGATGCTTATACTGACTTACAGGACATAATCGCTTATTCTGTGTGAGGTGTTTGATGCATCATCGATCAGAGTGGATGAAGGCAGATCTTTGTAAATGACTAATCACATACTAAATGAACTGTTTAATACCCAATGCTGGTATATCCTGATGGCTCTGTGTGCACGTTTGTTCGAGAGTTGTGACATTGTCAGTGTATCATTGTGAAATACCTACATACTTGGGATTTTGAGTATGTGTTTGATGCAACATAGCATTACATTAACCAAAAGTTAGCCATGGTAGCGAAAAACCTCTGTCTGAGGATATGGCAATAAGGTATCAATTCATCCAACTTTCATTTAATGGATAAAAAATACTAATTGTATTCATAAGCAAGTAAACCCATATTTAAGAATGTCTAATTTACATATCAATAGATATGTTTTAAGCAATTAGTATAGTCTATCAAAACTTGATGCATAGTGCTTGTTTCTAAAGATTCAAGTTTTTTTGTTCGTTGTCCTCTAACTCGATGTTTATGTATTTGCAGGTGAAAATGAGATGGAGGGAAAACAGCTTACGTAGACTGTTTTTTCTTCTCGAATTACTGCGATGACTTTTTCATTTCACTCGAAATGTGCTGTAGAGAAGTTTGAAAAAAATTAATACTCCAAAATATGCATTGAACGCCTTTTTACCCCTAAGCTTCGCTGTATAGAAATTAAGAAAAAATTCATACGTTATATTATGCATTGAACGCCATTTTCCCTTCAAGGATTAAACGGGGTGAACTAACGTTTAAAAAAATAAAATCAAATGACAGGCTTCTATTTCTCACGATCATTCCAAACTCCAAACCCTAGATCATAGATGTTGCGACGATGTTAAAACCAGACCCACAAGATGACGGCATTTCGTCTGTCCACTTGAGTCCCTCTTCCAGCGCATCTAAGCTGAGGGGAGACTTTCCAGCCCGGCCGACCTCGCTTCACTGTCCTCCCAGGAGTTCCAGGAAAGTGAAACTAGCTCTGGATCACGAGCTTTCCTTCTCAGGAGTGGTTGAGCGCCTGGAACTCGACGACCACTCTCAGCCAATCAGGGCCAAGCTCGTGTTGTCCGTCACGATGGCCATCTTCATTTCTTCTGTTGTTTCCTTCGTGTTATCAATCGTCGGACTTCTCATATCGGTCAGTTCCAAATTTAATTAGCTCTTTTATATGAAAGTCACTTAATTTTACACTGTGAATTTATGAGGATTAATTCGCTTCAATTCTCAGTCATTATACAGAAAAAATTGCCATCGGTGAAATCAGGGCTTCTAGAAGGCCACACTATGTCATGGCCAAGGACATTGGTTCAGTCTCTGAAATTGGCTCGGATGTGAATTACAAAGATGAATCGCCTATGTTAGATTCCATTAATTTTTGTATACAATCGCATTTTTCGGAACGATTTCTTCGTTCACAATATGCTAGTAGCAGACACCGATTCACTAAAACCTGGATTAATTCATATATTGCCACATAAACCTCCAGAAAGATATTCTCTTAACACATCTTGATATTATACACATTTACTTCGAAAAAATATTTATGAATTGCGTTTTTTCAAAAGACTATTCGTACGAAATGCATCCTCATCTCATTATTTGGTGAATGAACAAATATTTCTGGTCCTTCAAAAATTAGCTGAGAAAAACTCAAAGACAAGGAAATTTTTCATTTTTTGTTCCAAATTTTAGAGTAGATTTAGGTTTGTAAGGTAAGTTGTAAAGATGCAATTCAGAGTAATTTCTCAGGTTATTGGATAAATGGTTAACTCCTAGTTCAACTCCCAAGTAGCTACAAATCACATCAATTGTCATTAGGTACGAACGAAACACCGCGGAGCTCAAACCTTTCAAGATAAATGGTTTTTAACTTGTTATTACTAAGACATGTGATCACTATGAAGTTGCATTAGAGTATAGATAGCCCTACACTTCGACTAACATGACCAATACTTTCCTCATCTCAGAAGTTGAGATATTTCAGGGCAAGAAATTTTTTCCTTTCTGATCTTCTTCGGCATAACTGGTATCCTTGATCTATTTATACAGGGTGATTGAAAAGTAGCTTCCTATTTTAAAAATCTTGCAATTTTGTGTGCAGTTATTGTTTGTTCAACTTTTTAACATTTATTGCTTAATATATATAAATTAAATTTTTTTGTTTCTCTTTCAGATTCATTAATTTGGATTCAAATTCGAAGACCCATAGAGATGTTCGGCACGTCCGTACTATGGGCCGTCGAATTTGAATTGAAATAATCAAGTTAAAAAATAAAAGCAAGAACAATTAAATTGTCATATCGTGATAACAAACGTTGAAAGTCTGAACAAAAAATATTTGTATAAAAAATATGAGATTTTTAAAATAGGGAGCTACTTTTCAATCACCGAGTGTATAAAAAGGGTAAAAAGATAAATGTTTTGAAACGTGAATGATTTAATGATTTGATCCTAGATCATTTGTATGCCGTAATTATTTATATATTGCTATTCTACGAGCTTTCCAAGAAACGAATAGAAAGACCATATATAAAAAATTACGGCATACGAATGACCTATGTAGAATCAAATCATTGAACAATTCACGCTTCAATGAATACATTGAATATTTCACCCTTTCTAAGCGTCTTCAACATCATCACGAAGACATAGCATAATCACCAATGGTGTATGTATTGCATAAACAAATTGTATCTCTCCGCAGGTGGTGGGTCACGAGTACCTGGTGTGTGGCGTGGTGAGCACGGCGCTGTGTGTCACGGTCGCCGGTGTGGTGCGGTGGTCCGGCCACCCTCTCTCGCACACCGCCCTCCTCCAGGGTGAGGCCAGGGTCTCCAGATCTGCTCTTGTTTCGCCAAAACTACTGAAGTCTTTTTGTTTTGGAGTACAATGAGGCCAGGGTCTCCAGATCTGCTCTTGTTTCGCCAAAACTACTGAAGTCTTTTTGTTTTGGAGTACAATGAGGCCAGGGTCTCCAGATCTGCTCTTGTTTCGCCAAAACAACTGAAGTCTTTTTTTTTTGGAGTACAATGAGGCCAGGGTCTCCAGATCTGCTCTTGTTTCGCCAAAACTACTGAAGTCTTTTTGTTTTGGAGTACAATGAGGCCAGGGTCTCCAGATCTGCTCTGGTTTCGCCAAAACTACTGAAGTCTTTTTGTTACAATGAGGCTAGGGTCACCAGATGGGGTGTTTTTTGTCCTAAACTGCTCAAGTTATTCTCTTTTTGGAAGTTCAAGTTGATCTTTTTGGAGTAAAATGAGGCCAGAGTAGCCAGATGGGCTTTTATTTAGGCGAAACGACCCAAGTTAGTCTTTTTTAAGTGACAAGAAGCGACTAGGGTCAACCAGATTTGCGTTTATTGGGGTGGAACAACTCAACTTAGTCTTTGTTAATTGAAATGAAGCTAGGGTCAGCAGATGGGGGTCTTATTTGGCCAGGTTAGTGTGTCTTTTTTGCTAGCAAAATGAGGGGCGAGGGTCACCAGATGTGTTATTATTTGGCCTAAACTACTCAAGTTAGTCTTTTTACGAGTGAAATAAAGCTAGAGCCACACAACTCAATCTCAATTCTTGAGTTTAGTCAAACCAAAAGTAAACGACTCAAGTTAGTCATTTTTCAAGTGAAAAATGCAAGGGTCACCCAATTCGCTCTTTTCTTGGTAAAAACTACACATATTCTATCTTTTTCAGAAAAAAAATAAGTTTAGGTTGCCGATTGACTCGTTTCAAGAAAAACGACTGAACTTAGTCATTATTCGAATAAAATGCGATTAAGGTCATCAGATGTGCTCTTATTTGAACAGAATTGCTAAATTTAGTTTTCTTTCGAGTAATTTGAGACTAAGGTTACCAGATTGCCTTTTTTCTCACCCAAATCATTCAAATTAGTTTTTTCTAGCAAAATGAGGCTAGGGCCAACAAATTAGCTAATTCTCGTCAAAAAAATATTCGAATTGCCCTCTCTCCATTTCAAATTTTGTTATAAAAATCCCCTAACATCATGTCCAGTATTAGTCACTCAACATTAAGCGATTCGGAAACTTTTAATAGATTCCCAGATAACAAAAAAGTTGGAAAAAGAGGAGCAAATTTGAAAGGTGAGATGTTACTGTTTTCTATAATTTTATTTGGATAAATCGTAGCGAATACAAAAGGTAATGAGCATACCGTTTTCAGCATTTCTGCTACGTTCGTTCATTGGAACAAGCACGTCCAAGTTTATAGATATTAAATTTATCTATTGTCGTGTGGTAAAATGACTAAATAAATTCTCAGGTTACCTGCTGCTGGGAGTGCTGTGCAGCGTCGCATGCATCCTCCAGCTGCTGCTGGTGCTGCTGCTGCTCAAGCTGCCAGCAACACCCGAATTCTTCTCGGTCTGGCCTTGGGTTCAGTTTTTCGGCGGAGCTCAGGTTCGTTTTTTCTATAATAAATTTTACTCTGCGTCACTGAAATTTAAATTAGCGTTCGTTTTCACCTCTAAATATAAACTACTCTGAGCCACAGAAGTTTAAGTTTCTGTGTGCTTTTGCTTTAAGGCAAACGACACTGAAGTTCGAGTTTTCTTGCGTTTTTGTGTATAAGCAAACGTCTCTCATCCACTGAAATTTTAATTTTCGTGCGCACTTATTTAAATCCAACGGATTCACGCCATTAAAATTCAAATTTTAGCTTTAGCTAATATTGTTATTTTAATGCCTCTAAGTCATTAAATTTAAGTCATTTGAAGTTTCAAATATCATTTAACTTCCGAAAGAAATGGATAATAAAATTAGCAATTTGAATTGACGATCCTACTGTTAGTTTACATGAATGGATTTTGGTGACTTCATTTAATGAACGTGCAAAACTTGTTGTCATGATTTTGCTGATGCCCGGTAATTCAAACCCTAGCTTCTTAGTGCACTTTTAGTTTTTTGGTTCAATCACGGACGGGCGATGTTGTTTGCTGCCGCTTAGCGTAGGTTATTATTATTTTTCGAACATCCTGTGGGTTGTCTTTGGTGCATTTGTGTACCTTTTGGTGAGCGTATTTCATAACGGAAGCATCAAGAAACTATGAGTTAAACTAAAAATTTCAGAGAATCACATAGAACTGCTGCGTAAGAATTGACAACTCTCGTACCTTTATGAAATGACGACCATTGTTGCCTTAATGTGACCTAAGTCAAATAGTTTGACGAAAGAAAAACTGAAGGAGTAAAGTGCAAGAGAATTTCAGTCTTATTTTTCATCTCAGAAGGCCAATACTAAACTGGTTTTCCTGAAAACATTCAAGAATAGCTTACATCATTCGAGTCTAAAATTAACTAGTCATGAACAGTGTGGTATGGAAACGCTTTTTAGTCAGCTCAGTGACGTGGAGTGTAGCTCAATTTTGTGAAGTCGGGTAAAGGATAGCAACAAAAATCCTGGAAAGAAAACATCTTTTATGCCAAAGTTAATGTATGAAGTCAAGCTTCTGATATTTTGCGTGGAACATCTAATGGGAATTAATTTCGTACAGATATTACATCAATTTACCTGTATAAAAATCTGCTTATATTTTTAGATCGTTTACGCATTTTTTTAGTGCATTTGTGTACCATTTTTTAAAAGACGAAATTTTTTACCACTAAACAGGGAGAAAACTTGCAAATATGTAGACCCAACTTTCTGTTACTCGTTTGAATCATCAGGTTTCTACCTATCGAACTAATCACATTAGTTCGGTAATTAGAATTTCCATTTTTCATTTGAAATCTAATTGAACAGTTTTTAATTCATTAGTTTGAGGCTCGAAAGAAGTGAAAAATAAGTCCCGATTTACATCATAATTTGCTTTTGTAGAGTTGGCATCGTCAAAATTTCGAAGAATGCAGTTGTACTGAATAAATGAAAATTTTACTAGGCTCAAATATAGGCAGCACCGATGTAAATCATTAATTTGTCGTCATAAAAGCTTTTTTTTTCGCGATGCAGATTAAACGGAGCTAACTTAACTCATAGGGAGAATTCCTTCGTGTCTAAAATTAAAATATTTCCCTTTCTTATATTTCACTAATTGTTTGTTTGTGTATATCAGGTAGTTGTTTTCTCTTAGTCTAAATCTTTCGCCGATAACTGAATCTAAGCATGTACTTCACAAACAACTTCTCTCCAATGTACCCCCAACAACTACCTTTAATCAATCAGAGGCATTCATTAGGACCTTCAATTGCCTTTTTACCTCTTAATAATCAGAGGCGTTCATGTCATTTCATTCATGGAAAAAACATAATACAATAGCACTGAGCATATTCTTTAAAAATCACATTCATTTTTTATTTATAATTTGTATATCGCAGGTGGCCGGTGTGGTGGTAGTGGTGGTGGTGGTGGTAGCTGGTGGCAGCGTGATGGTGATCTGCGGCAGCGGCGGCCTGCCTGCCCACAGAGACAGCTCCGTGCACGCCTGCGACGCGAGATGACACGAGCCTCTCTACATGACGGCCGGGTCCGGCTGTGTGCGGGACTAGGGCGCCGTATTAGGGTGCCTGAGAAGAGTAATTCTTTGCGTGATTAGCGGCTTTGATGATGTCATAAAGTGTGATGCCAGGAAAGAGTAATTCTGAAAATGATTAACGCTTCTTAGACATTATAGAACGGGCTGCCACGGAAAAGTAATTCTGCATGTGATTAACGCTTCTAAGGCATTATAAATGTGATGCTAGAGATGAGTAATTCTGCGTATGATTATCATTTCTGTTATCATGACGTGGGGTGCAGGCGAAGAGCACTTTTGTGCACGATTAGAGCTTCTGAGGCGTCATAAAATGTGGTATCAAAGAAGAGTAATTCTGCATATGATTATCGCCTTTCATGACGCAATAAAATGTGATGCGAGAGAAGAGTAATTCTGTGTGTGATTAGCGCTTCTGTGGTCGTCATAAAATGTGATGCGTGAGAAGGGTAATACTACATATGATTAGCATTTTTGACATCATGACGCGTGGGGCATACGAAGAGTTCACAATTTACACAATACACGCTTCTGATGACATTATAAAACGTGGTGCGGGAGAAGAGTTATTCTGGATATCATTATGGCTTCTAATGGCGACACTACGTGTGATGCAGAGTGTAGTTCTGTACCCATTTATGATTAACACTTATGATGATATTACCAAATGTGATGGAGAGTAAAGTTCTGTTTGTGAATAGCACTCCTAAAGGAAGAATGTACCAAATGTGATGCAAACTGTGTATAGTTTTTTGTGATAAGCACTCCAGTTGATGACAATGCACCACATGTGCTGCATGCAAGCACTGAACTGTAATATTTTCTCTGCAATTATATCGTTACAGTGGAGATGTACGAAAGTTTCAATGGGATCAGAAACTTAAAAACGATAAAAATTCCGAGAAAATTTATCATCTTTACTTAGAAAACGTTTCGGAGTCCTGCTCCATCATCAGTTCAAAAAAAAAAAATTACGTCTGAAATAAAAGATCAGAGTACAACGAATTGTAGGTACTAAAAATGTATCATGAAAGTAAAAGTACAAGGTATGACACGAACAAAAACAAACGCAAAGAATAAAATACGGATGCATAAAAAAAAGTACAAAGGTGTTACAAAGTATGCTCAACTTTCAAATCCGTGCATTGTGAATTTGAATTCTTACGATCATATTTAACAGCTAATGGGTTTCCGCTGGGTCTTATTTATTCGCAAATTAAAAAATTTTTTGTCAAAGCAATACACGTCATAAGCTGCCGAAGTTAGCAGTAAAGACCATTTGTACTGTTCATTTCCGTATTTTGGGGCACCATCCGATAAGCTGTCTCATGAATTGAAATTACTGTGTGCGAAATATTTCCATAATTTTACTTTACATGTCACTCAGGTTAATGTTTTCAAAATTGCTTCTTTTTTTCGATACAAAGACATGCTTCCCACTGACATGCGAGCCTCTTTGGTGTACTCTCATAGTTGTGTGCAGTGCACATCTTCGTACGTCGGAATGACGTCACGAAATTTTTATATCAGAGTGGCAGAGCATAGAGGTAGAAGCATCCGTACTGGTAACCAACTAGCACACCCATCGAATTCTGCAGTGCGAAATCATTCCGAAAAATGCAATGTTCCTATATCTCCTGCTGATTTCAAAATTTTAGACTCGGCTTCAACCCCTTATGACCTCAGAATTTCAGAATCCTTGCATATCTTCAAACGAAACCCGGATTTGAACAATATGGACAGTTCGTACCCATTGCAAATAGTGAATAGGTAGGTCCCCGTCAGTACCAGCCGTATTTCATTTCATACTTATATGTTACAAGTATTTTTTAGTGATTTGTATTTTATTCTTTGTTTTTGTTCGTGTCATACTTTGTACTTTTACTTTCATGATACATTTTTAGTACCTACAATTCATTGTACTTTGATCTTTTATTTCAGACGGAATTCTTTTTTTTAACTGATGATGGAGCAGGACTCCGAAACGTTTTCTAAGTAAAGATGATAAATTTTCTCAGAATTTTCTTCGTTTTTAAGTTTCTGATAAGGTTGCGATTAAAGCTAACCACTGACGTGTTCGGATATATTATTTCAATGGGATATATTTGATTGCTTTTAAACTTTTCACTTCGTCTTGTACCCCTCATACTCTGCTCGTCTGAGTGTTTATACCCTAGAATTATTGTGAGAATTTTTAAAAAGGATGAAATTCATATTAGTATGATGCGACATTTTTTAGAAAATTTGGCGTAATAACATGCTGGTAACATTTTAAACATCAGTGACTCAGACAAGATATTTCGACATCACTGTACATCAAAATCGTCAGAAATTGAGGCCCACGTCAAAATTTGGTATAGGTTTCTCGTTTTTATGTTATCCCGTTACGTGTAGTAAAAAAAAGCGAAACCGAAGTTGAAGTTTTTTCTTTTTTAACTAACTCTCCACTCCAAATTGTAATCGTACAAGAAATATGTAGGCTCAGAGTCTTTCGAAGTCGAAGTTGGACCCTCGGTTGGGTTGCTCATGCAATATAGCGTTTAAATTGTATAGCATTATCATACTCTATAGCATTATCATACTCTATCGTTTTTGTTGGTGTGTTTTTGTAAAGTCATTGTGAAGTTCATCACTATGACTGCACCTCACTTTCACAATGAAGTATTTTCTAAGGCAGAATGCACGTCAAGCTAATTTAAAAATATCCAAAGCTGTGCTTCGAGTCTGAAGTAGTGTGATGTTCTGCCTAAAGCTACGTTTTCATTAATGCTTCACTGCTGTTTTACAAGCGCTTAGTATGTCATATTTTATAAGGCTTTCTTCTTATTATTCATTATTATCATTCTTAGACTTTCATTATTGAGCTTTCTCATTACTGACCTTTCTTATTATTGAGGATTTTCATCACAGTCACCAGCTATGGGACTTGACCTGCATACGTGAGTTTGTTTTCCAGTATCTTTGTATGGTTCAATTTCCTTTTCAACTGAAACTTTCAATTATTTGTACGTTCAAACAATAGTGTCTAGTCCACAATTTATGACAAGAATTCATCCACTGTACGTAAACCCCAAATAAATTCTTATTTGATGATGAGGTGTTGTCCATGAAACCCCTGTTATGCTCTATCCCATTTATATTCAATGCATAGATTGGAGATTTGACTTTCTTTGTGAAGGGAAATATCAACTCAATAAGGAATACTGAGTCCAGACGTAATTGCCTCGCCCTGCAGAAAGAGACCAATACTAAAGCACGCTAAATCGCTGGAAATTTAAAGACCAAGACGAAATTTTGAGTTGAAGGTTAAAGGAAACATACGGTATCACCAATAGCATGGCAGCGTTGCTCATTTTAAAAGGAATATTCATTCCCTAGTTTTTTCAATCTTCAGAGTACAAAGATATGTTCCTGCTGCAGTCATAATCTTCCGAGTTTTTTATTCATCAATGATGTTTTTTAGGCAATACTACTGCGATAGTACACATTGTAGACAAATGCTAGCACAAGACGATACTTTTCACAATTTTTTGACACTCTCAGAAAGAGATTGAACTGTTCACATAATTTTTCAGGAAAATTTTAAAGTTGAACTCCAACTACAAATATACCACATTGTAAATAAACTAAACCGTTCACTCCTAAAATCAACGTTTTAGGATTTCATGGGAGTTTTACGAGTACTCTCACGAAACACATTCACCCATATTGCGGTGAAGTAAATATAGCCAACTGCTTATCTTGAGAATATTTCAAACAAGTACGGGATGGTTGTCGATGTTTCGAAATTTTGAATACCGTATGTCGTTGTGGATCAGGGTATTCTCTAACGCGTGATTATTGAGCTTTACTCCTAATTAAGTCCGTTCTTGGTAGAGGATTTAGATGTTGCGCGGCGATTAATAATTAACAAAATTACTTATTTCTATGTTGTGCTGGCAGTCATGGTGTTGAATACATGGTGGCGGTTATTGTGTTGAGTGTTTGATGATGGTTATTGTGTTGAGTGTTTGATGATGGTTATCGTGTTGAGTGTTTGATGATGGTTATCGTGTTGAGTGTTTGATGATGGTTATCGTGTTGAGTGTGTACTGGGAGTAGTTCTGTGGACAGTATGACGACAGTTGATGGGTTCAGTGTATGACGACAGTTTGTGCGTTGCTCGTATGGTGACAGTGTGCTGAGTGTGTGAGGATTTTAATATTCGTTTAAAACGCTTACTTAGCATACGCCGTGTATGTTTTTTGTGTAATTTCTGTATTGAATTTCTGTTACCTTTTGCAAATGTTCCCCCTGGGCTTTAAATTCACAGCGCTTATATTGATATTTAACAAAGAGGACTGCGTTAGATTTTGAGACATGAGTAAATAAAATGAAGCAACATTTTTCATTCAAAACTTTCCTGTTCGAGTGATGCTGCCAACGTCACGGCCATGTATGTGACCCGAAGAACTTCTCGTTATAACTCACTCATAATCAAGTATGTTCTCATACCAATCCGGTGTGAACAAAGCACATGAGTAATTTTTGCTACTGCCTAACATATTGAATGGGCTGAGGACTTTTGCTCTACATGGTTTTATTGTCCCGTATCCGAGACAACCCTGCTAATGCCACAAGCCACCAATGTTTCTCTCAGATACGGGACAATAACCAAAGAATTTGCCTCCAAATGTGCAAGTTTGTTATCAAATTTGACTAATGGAAAAGTGTTTTTTCGACAGGCCGATTATATGTCGAGCTCTCGATTTTGTCGCTGTTAAACTGGCCTCAACCCTTATCAAAACTGCCGGAAAACCATGAGGAAAA
>JACJUY010001030.1:0-30041 GCA_014220935.1 Platorchestia sp. MABIK | reverse complement strand
TTAGTTCATATTTATTTCACGACCGTATGATTCTTATTAGCAACCTAGCTACATTTGAGCTTCAAAATCACTTGCACTGGCTACTTCAATACTTGATCTGGAGTTTTCCAGCCTTTACTTAAACTTCTATCGTTCTACTAAACCTATTCCAGTTGAATATTTTTCTTGTCAAGAAATTGACGAGCTTGTAGTGTTTTATTCCAGTCCCCATATGACTGAACAAGCCTACCTCCGGATGAGGTCGCCGATAGAAGATTATACTACTAGGTACCTAGAGGTTTCTGAAGTCTTTCAGTTGAGACCTAAAAACTTTGAGATCCTTCGTTTGGAACTTCAAATGAAATACTTGATGTAGTCCAACCTACTTTCTTTGCCTTAGTTAGGCATATATTTACGGTTTTAAATTGAAGTACTACGTCTTTTCTTAGGTTTTGTCCCATATTCTACAAAATCTCGGTGGGCAAGTGCTTGCATAAAGTACCTTGATTTAATCGATGAACTCTAATCCTATCTTCACAGATACGAGCGTCGTCTCAGCAGTGGGACTCGCTCTCGTCCTCCTGTTGGCTCTGGTATGTCTGCTCGTTCTCATAAGCTTCAATGTGATTACCTACCAATTTATCAAAACTCCTCTCCACAGTAGAATAAATTTGAAATTGTGCTTTAACGGATCAAAGTCTTCCTCTCATGATTACCAGGATTTGGACTCCTCTGCTCAGAAGTCCGGAAATTCCTTGGCGCAGCAAACAGCCGTGACAATGTCTGATCAGCTAATCTCAGAGACTGGAGAACAGCAGCCTTTCTTAGATGTTGACGAGACTACCGATCAGAATTGTTCGAGCCACAGTCAGTCAGAGGAAGAGCCTTCGACTGATAAAAGTGGCTCCATAGAAACTCCTGAACCAGACCTCCCGCTGGAAGGCATCCTGGTTCACGGCATCGACTCCACATCTTCTAACGCATGAAATTTCCTAAAATATAGAGAATCTCGCAATAAAATTGGCGTAAAAGCTTCCACGCTAGTGGGCTTTTCCCCTTTAGAACTTCCTTCTTTTAGTTCACAGCTGGTATAGCAATCTACTCAACCGACATCAGTCGGTATTTACACGTATACTTCAGTAAGTATATCATTTGATATACTTACTAATCGCTTGTACCCCCTTGATCACGTAACATATATTAGCATCATTGTTTTAAATTTTAGGTTTTATCAGGGCTTTGGTTTTAGCGTTGGCAGATTTTGCATGTCTGAACTACTGTACGAGGTGGAGCTTGTTCTTCTCTGAAAAGAGAACGTTGTGACTTCTCGTCTCATCTGCCTTGTGATACCATCAAACGGCGTCACGTCCCCCGAACGTACAACCTCGTACGTAGTTGGCAATTGCTTCTCTCTTCGCGTGTTTGGAGAGCGACAGACTGTAGTGGTCGACCATAGTGTTAAGTGAATATACTCGTACACTGGGTGGACATAAAACGGTTTAAAATGTAACCTGTTGCATTCATTTCATCCTCACCTCCTTTTCACTTCCAGTCGAACCGCTTCCTCAATCCTTTTCAGATGAGACAATGTCTTGAGGTTCTCATTGACGGTAAATTGAGTACTTCGAATTATTACACCTTAGTCTAAACGATAATATCCAATTATGCGGACATCGAAAATATATCATTGAAAACTGTGGCAATCGCCCCGTCATCCCCCCTCACTCGGCGTATAACTCATAGATTCCCCGCAATCGGAAGCAGTCGAAAAAATTAGGGAGAACCTTTCGCCATATCTAAATTGCGATGTTATCGAAAGTACTACTGAATGAAAATCTCGCATTTCAGCGAGTTGAGCTGCAGTGCAGCACTGTTTATTGCCGTGAGTGCAAAACTGAACTAAAACGTCGTATAATTTGAGCGCCGTTAAAGAGACAAAGTTGCCTATCTTTGTACAGAGCACAGGATTGGCCCTAAAGTCCCTCCCCTGTTCCAAACCTTGATTTGATGCAGCAAACGAGAAAATTGAAGTGATGATCGAGTTGATGAACAAACGAACAAATCGACGAATGTTGAAATTATCTTCCGCGATGAAATTATGTCATCTAGCGCGATGCAGTATTTTTATTCAGCGGCCTATATTAAATAAAGAAATGTCTAGTAATCTAATCAATCCAGTTCAATATATTAAGTTTTTCTAGCGTGCGTCAATCGTTTGCAAAAATATTTATAGCAAAAATATCGGTAAGGAAGCCAAAACCTGGAAGTCCTGTACATGTACCAAAGAATTGCCTTCCTTCCCCAGCAAATAGTGTCCTCCTGTAAGAGATGTAGCTCATCCTGCTGGAACTACACATCTCCTGCAACCGTTGATAATTTTCAATCGCTTCCCTCGACGTAGCCTCGAGTCCGTAATAACTAACAAGTAATGCAGTAAAATCTCGATAGAAAACGCTGGCTTGTGAATTAACTTCCTGAGGACTAGACGGTGACGCTCAGTCTATGCTATGGAGTTGTTGAATTCGCAGATTTATCCACACTAAAGCCTACAGTTCTGCTAATTTACACGTCCATTCAGATGAGAAAGGGAATCTGATATTAAATTGGAAATGAAAGGCTTTTGCATGGTGAAGTTCATAAACTGCGGAGCCTTTATTTCTAATCGTGACTTGTAACTCGGTTACCAGCTGAATTCTATGGTCACAATTTAAAATCCTTGTTCAGCACACGCTGAAGTAATGAGAAATGATCCTCGGTATGGTACTACATGTCCCCTTAGGTGTTGCCCAATTATTGAGAACGCTGAGGCTCCAGCTCTGAACTGCTTTTCCACTGCGGAACGTCTTAGGTCTTCCAGTGCGACCTCCGTCAGGAACTGATCCCACATTCATTAATGTTCACTACCAAAGCAAGAATAAAATGTTGAAATAAACTCGTGCTAAATTTTTATTAAATTCCTTCTTACCACAACTAACGCTTCATAATTTTTAAAAATAACCTCTGCAGCTGCTATTCTTTTCCACTGCGTATACAGCCATTAAAGGAGGGGGTTTCAAAAGCATGATTGTGCTGAATCTATAGGACTTGTGCAGCTACTGTTACATATTCAGAAAAAAACTCCCAATATCCCTTACGTTTGCACTTACCTAGGACTTTTCGTCGTGTACAAGTTTTTTGTTATGAACGTTTAAACTGGTTGAGTGACATTTGAGAAACGCTGTCATAATGTTACCATCGGTGCAAGGAGTTATATTTACACTTCACATCTCTACGTACTAGTTGAGGACGTGTCTGGCTTGCATTTCCCGAATACTGCTTCAACTTTGTTCGTGTTCAGTGCCTATGCGTCGAATATTCGAAGTTAATTAAGAATTCGGTTCGTGCATGTTAATTCCCCTATAGCGAGGAGACGACTATTGTGTCTATCGGAGAGCTAGAGGTTACGTAGGCTTTTTTTTGTGAAGGAAAATAGATTTTCTAATTTGTTACCGACCAACTTTTTCCGGTTCACTGTTCTGTTTTTCAGCGCCTACTTTTTCAAATTTCATCTTGTTTCATGGAGTTCTTTCACAATTTATTGTTTCTACCTACCTGGTGCATAGATTCCGTATTCTCTTAATACGTTTACCGCGTTTCCACAGTCGTAACGGTTGGGTTGGTTAGTTTATAAGTGGTGGAATTGAGAAATCTACTCTACTGCTCGAATGCATTTTTATCCTTCCACGTTAACATTTCACCCCGTATGAAAAGTTATATCCTAAAGAGGTCGCGAAACATGAAATGTTATTCATTCATTCCGGTACGTGAATGAGCAATTTACGTAGTTGGACACATATGGCACAATGCGCGAGGAACGTGTTGAGTCCTTATGAAATGGTGCCTTCCTCCTTCTTGTCTTTGAAATCTCTTTACTGCTATTAAGGAGGCTTAAACTAACATCTAATCCATTTTGTATTTATCGGAAATAACGCTGCTCGTAAGAAAATGTGAATTGCCGAGCTGAGGATTATTCTGTTCACTGCTGTCCTGTTTTTTCAGCACCTTCTAATTTATTTTTCAATTGTTATCTTGTTTCATTAGCTTCCTCACTCGCTGTGTCTATGCGCAAGAGATCTTATGTGCAGGAGATCACACATCTTGTGTACAGATTCCTCGTTCCCCTTACTCCATATTAAACTATGACTTCCTACTTCCTCTTTTTGAAACACCTATCTTGGGGTTAGGAATGCTTAAACTAACTTTCAATATTCCAATCTTATTTACATGTTAGCTTATACGTGCAGCAACACCCAATTTAGCTACCGATGTCTTATTGTCTATAGTTTGGAAATTGAATTTATTGATGAAATTAATAAACCCCTTGTGTTAGCGTGGGACAAAATAATTATAATTAAATTTTTACTTCGTGGGTCGAGCACAAAGTAAATGAACATCCGTTTTTTACCTTTTTAAAATTCTTTTGAACTGGAAGAGTTCGTTTCAAGCGCATTCATTAACGATTTGGTTAAATAACGCCAGCTACATCATTTTTCTTCGTGTTTCTTTGGCTGGGTTTCTTTCAGTTGAACCATTGAACGTTTTCTACCAACAACGAAGTTGACTACTTTTTATCTATGGAAAAGGCTAATTTTAGTTCTTCTGCCCGTTTTTGGTTAGGCAAGGTTCTTAAGGATAAACCATGTGAATTGCCTTTCAGCGGTGGGCACACTTGACATATTTAAAGTAATAGAGGAAGCGTAAAAAGTAAAATTTTAAAAAGACATCACCAAATACGTGCTTACATATTGTACGTGTTGTAAAAGAATACCTATCCGTATTGTTAAAATTACGTAAATATTGTATAGAAATGACAATCTCCAAGGATTGCGTTTTTGCTTTGGCGATTTCATTGCATTAACCACGTTTCAGAAAAGCAATTTAATCGCGGAATAAATTGACCAATACGTCTTCAGGAGCAACAACCGAGAAACAATTTGATGCAGTGAAAATTAAAGCATTAATTCTCACTTTCTTTCTACTGATTTTCCTCTATGGACATATGATAAATGATTTCTGCTGTTGATTATTCATAATTTCAATAACTTTTTATCTACCACCTACTGTTTCAGTCGTCATTTTCTTCCTGGATACCTAAATCCAAATTCAATATTTAGATCTCATCTATGTATATATGTCCTACAATGCCCTTGCATCATTTTGCACCGACTTTTTTCAAATTCTTCTATTACCCAAGTTGCTCAAAATGCTGATGGCATAACACGCTTCAACAACAAAATTGAGCAACATTATCTAAGTGTAAGGTCAATTTTAGTTCATTTGAAAATCAAAATTTATGTTCAAAATATTATAATAAAACTAAACTTTGAAACCCTGACCTTCTCACATGACAGTGACTGGCTCTTTCAGGTTGGACTTGTAAGTGTTCCATTCACTGCTTACCTCGATCATTTCGGCACTTCAGTTAGTGTCGACCCAAATCGTCCCACCGAAAGGTTTTAACCGGTTCTGACTGTTAAAATTCAGTCTTCATTACAATAGTAACAATGTTACTAAGGACTATTTCCGTGCGATGCTGTGGCACCGTGTGAGTATGGATATGATGAGCTTGTGAAAGGAGTGACCCAATGCTTATAAACAGATCTACACGTGCATGTTTTAGTCAGGAGTTTGGGGGCAGCGAGCTACATCATACTGTAAATAGTTCAGGGGAGAACCATTGCGTTTCGGTATATGAATTCAAATGCGTTGAATGCTAGGGATACTATTGTGAAGTTCAATTAAGATTCCATGATAAGAAAATTCCATACCTCAACACGAATAGTGTGCATGAGCTTTGAGACTTTAATACGGGCGAACGGAAAACTGCCATGCTTAGCCAGTCAGTTTCCTAACATCCGAACGTTGAATGCAAAGTCTCTAACTTTGCATTCATTGTGTTCGGATTGCAAACCGAACTCAAAACGTGAAGCACGAGCAAGCTCTATTAAACTCGTCACTTGCAGCGTTATTGAGCAAATAACGGGGTAACTTAAATAACAATGTCTACTACACTGCACAGTAGTTCTGCCCCTTTCAGTTTGGAAAAAAAATTGCGTGTACGAAAGTTTAGAACTGACTTCAAGCTTGTAGGTTTTAATATTTCATGCACGTCTCCAATTGCTGTCCCCTAGTAGGGCACTGTTCTGACCGTAGATGTTTACATAAAGAAAAACGTAGCGAACTACTAATTTGCCGTATAATTCCAGGTGTCGGTGCGTTGTCCTGAGAAGGCAGTAGGCCATTTTTGGGTCGATAAAGGCTTGATAACTCGATTGGCAAAAAGTTTTTTCCAGTGATCCTACTCTTATTTAAACTGCGCACATTTCAACGCATAACAAAATTTTACCGAATAAAATGTTGAAGGCTGTCTGAGTAATACTATTACAAGTCTCCCCTGTACTACAAACCGTTGACAAAATATACGGTCTTATGACAGATGTTCAGGTTCCTAATGGATATTACCAATTTGAATACATCTAAATTTAGCGATAAACCCTTGCTTTTTAAATCTCAAACTGCACCTAGATAAGCGGTAGGTGGCAGTAGACCTCGCCTTACGGTAGCTTTGGAACTTCTTGGTTCCACAGAATTGTCGTAACTCCATCCACATTAACGTGGGTCCTGCCCTAGAACCTCGTTTTCCTGAACTTGAACTATCCATAGGATACACTGATGGAAGTCTTCATTCATCTCCAGCATCTCCGTTTTGTGACCTGGACATGGAAGCAGCATTTCAAAATAAATGGCTCTCGTGACGCACGAAGTTTCTTCGAAAACTTTGCTTTTATACCACCCCCTGCAGATGCTAAGCTCATCAGTGATAAATGTAACTTGATGCTGTTCATGGTGCACAGATGCTTCGCGCTTCTAATGAACCTGTATAGCGTCATATTGCTGCGAATTTGATTAAAAGCCGCAAGGCCTTCAGTTTCAACGCTGCGCACAGCATACACTGAAAATTCAGTTCACTTCAAGGCGAAGTGACTTGGCTAGAAGAAAGGGCTTCCCCGTCTCCCTTTAAAACAAGATCATCCTCTTTTTTTCCAAATTACTAGAGATCTCGTTCAGTAGCTAGCTTTAACGGGAAATTTTTAACGGGAGCATGAAATGTTTAGTTGTCTAAATTTGTCGTTACTTTCTTGGCCAAATTTATAGAATTTCTGATAAACAGATTCGTTTGAAGTTCTGCCCGCTACTTACGACATCGATCGTTGATTTTGCCGAGAATCGACAAAATCAACAATCCGATGCTTTTGAAAATGGTAACTGGACTTTTATTAATAAGCAACAATGCGCTGAACTCGTGATATTTATGGAAGTACATGCCTCTAATTCCTTCACTTTACCAGCTTTGTATGCCAAATTCGGATGTGTCGAACACTCTTCGTTATGCTCGGCCTCTCTGCTGCGATTGGTTTGCTTGCAGCAGCAGAAATTTGCCTCATCACTCCTCGTGAGTTCTTCGCTGAATATTTGATAAGAAGTATTAAATGTTGTAGCCTAATTTTTATATAGAGCCTATAGGACCGCTCCCCTATTGCTTGATAAATTTGATGAAGTTCATTCGTAGTGCCTTAGATTTAGTTGGTCATAAGATATAGCATCGAATTCTCGAACAAGTAACTTGTTATGCCATGTCGCCTAGCATGTAGTTGCTCTCAACAAATCCCCTCTTAGTGAAGTCTCAAATTATCGCGGGACTTGAACTACTCCATCTTCTCAGTGAAGAACTAGTTTGATGTGTAAAGTCTAAAACTTTGTGTTCTCGCAACAAAGAGAAAAGTTTCTTGGCTAGTTCACCATGCTTTCAAATGCTGCTTTGAGTAAGAGTTTTCAATCTGAAATTTGAACCCTTTACAGGAATGTAGGCAACAAAAGCAGTTAGTGGATTTGTCTTCTGCATCTTTAACATTGCTACCTGACAACAACTTTTTATCCGCGGATCCGAACATCCTGTAAGAACTCCTGCTCTGCCTGGCCATAGTCTTCAGTCTCCTTTTCGAACTGTTTTCCATATACATGCACGTGAGCTACTACGAATTCATCAGAGCTCCACTCCACTGCAAAAGTAGCGGCAAGTTGTACGATGACTCGTCGAAGTCTTCGGCTCGCGACTACCAAAATTTGGCGTACACGCCTATTACTTCAAAGGTTGCTAAAACGCTACCTGCTTCACCAGATCGTATACTATACGTGTCATGGAATGAGGAAGAGAAGCGGTGCTCCATAGAGTTTAAGATGAGGTCAGATGGGTCTCGTTCGCATGGCTTGCCTCCCAACAGAGCCGAGCTGTCTCCCGAGGTGGTGGCCAGTCCAGAACCTGAGGCCCTGAGCGCCAACTAACAGACGCGGTAGCAGGTAACCAGGAGAGCTTGTCAACAGCAGCGGGCGTTCCGTGAATTAAAACAAGTTTAATGCAGATGTACATAATTTTAACAGTGCAATAACATAGTTTTAATAGCACTTGCAATCTCCGTGCAATTTTAAATGGTGCATACGCCTTTCGTTAAGAACTCGTAAAACCCTTCCATAATTTTTCTTCAGCCATCAACATTGTCCACCTGAATATCTAGCCGTTCATGAATTTTGTTTACGTATTAAATTTAATCTAGGTATTGGTTTAAATTAAGGATTTAGCTGTGCATCGCTGAACGATCGTGGAAGTGAAAGGCCATTTCTTCACACCTCTTCGGTACACCGGTAGAATGTGTTGAATCGTCACTTCGTACACGTGGCGAGGGTGGATTTTTTTTCATGTCCCTGTAACGAAATCTACTAGCTCGTACGTAGGTAGCGACTGTTTAGCTACCTCCGTAATGGCGGTGAGCGTCGCATGTAGCGGGTCGGCCATACTGTGTCGTAACGTGGCCCAGGGTGGGGTATTAAAGAGGAGAAAAGGGACATCCCATCTATATTTACCTTTGTGTTCGTCGATATTTAATTGAAGGCTTCCGTCATAGCATAATGCTCTCAAAGCATTTAAAAAAAAGGGATTGAAATCTACAATGCGCTCCAGGTGTAAACTTTGCAGGAGTTGCATCAGGGGTGTGGACTTGCTGTCACACTAATTTGTGAAACAATGTTTCGTGCTTGCTCTTAATACCGTTCAAATAGACATAGTAGCAGCGGGGAGGAAACTGGTGGTGTTTGATCTACTCCAGAAAAATGAAACCTGAAACCTAATCACAATCGCGATTAACGAAGACTGTAGTTATCATGGTTTCCGTAACCGTACCACTAAATACCTAAATCAATGTTGAACCGCATCCTACATTCCTTCTATATAATCTCTAGCATTTTGCAGACTTACTGATGATGTTAAAATCTTTGATCGGTTAATATCAAGATCCAGAGGTTACGTACGCTATTGCCCTCGAAGGCCGGTCGTTTCGTATAGGGTTTGCATCCCGGGGTACTGGATGATTCGGGGCTGAAATTCCCAAGTCCGGGAATTCCTTTTCCTCGAGAAATGACGGGATTCTAAATAGCGTGAATATTTGAAAATATTGCCGAGAGAAAAGAAAATTTTACCATGCCGTTTAATATACATCCCTCGATGAGATGATGATAGAACTTCACCGTTTGGATATTATTGAGATTTTCAGCACTAGAAAAGAGTCCAAACGATCTCACAGTTCAACTTTTTCATCCAAATAAATTTCGTAGTTCGGTTTTGCAAATGATAAAGAATAAAATCCTATAGATAGGAAAGCAATTGCCGATGTTGTAGCAACTAAAGCATTTATGTGACGACACGCTGTTGAAGATGCAACTGAAGAAAGTTCGGAGTGCAAGAGGTGCAGCAATAGTTTACTTCGCAAAGGCTGGGGTACTAGTGGTTAAGTCGCATAAAGAGTGAACACAATATAGTGAAGCCTGAAACCGTAGACCCTTGTGCGTCAACTAGTAGATGAGAAATAAAGAATGCGTATTGGAACAAAGTGCCCACATGCAAGGGAAAGCAGTGACGGCACTAAACCTAAACCATCTAAGTTTCGTAAAGGTGCACCGAAGTACTACGGAAGAAAAAGTTACCAAGCTTATAGCATTTTATGGTGTGTCTGTAAAAGCAGGTAAAAAAATGTTAATTCATTAGTGAATCCTCGGTTAAAGGTTTTTCGCTCCCTAAATTACCAAATACAGCGAAGGGCATGGGCAACAAATTACAATAGCATAAATGTAAAACAAAGAAATCTCGGGATCTCGGGAATTCCTGGGATTGTCTTCCTGAACCCCGGAATTCCGGGATTTTCTTTTTGCCCTGGGATTGCAAATCCTAGTTTCATACCTTCGTGTCGCCCCTATTTTTGTCCGATGGAAGAATGCTACAGAGCAATAGCAATGTCAATTTGGTCCAACGGAATAGACTGCTTGCAGACCAGTCTTGTATGCAATCTAGAATCTTGCGTAAAGAGTGTCAAACGACGCTTTTTAAAAGAAATAAAAGTTTCTAAACATTGTGCAGCACATCAGCGCAGTCCTGAGTTCAAATTTCCAAGTACTGTCCCCTCGAGTTCAGACGGTGTAGAGGAAATATTTCTTTGCCTTTAGGCATCCATGTGGAAACAAATGGCCCGTGGTCAAATCGGGGGACCCCGCAGGTTATCGTGAACAAACCTCCTGACAAATCTATTCAGATAAAATTCATTTGGCTAAATTCTACCAAAACGTTTCATGTCTGAGCAGGCGTTGCCTTGTCCAACACTTTGCGCGGTATTTCATCTTCCGTCCGATATTTCACCTTCACGGCGTTTCATCATCTCGAGCCGATGATATCTGCAATTCAAGAACACCAACTTTACCTCGCTTAGATTGTAGTTCAGATCGGTATTAGTGTTACACGCGTTGTCGGCCGAAGTCATTTCCCTTGCCTGTACGAGCTCCACCCACTCCATACTAGATAGAGTTCAGCACATCAGATCGAACTCGCATTTTTCCTTTCCAGTCCATCCCATATTAAAAGTAGGGGAGTAATTCGTCGAAGAACTCTAACAAACTAGTAATTTAGTGTTTTTTTAAATTTACTTAGAAATGCTCCCGAACCATTTTTTAAAATTGATGCGTTGTTACTGATTGTACGTAGACGTTGAATATTTATGAAAACAAGTTGATTCAAGTTTCAGAATTTGAGAAATCATTCAGCCTCTGCCACAGAAGTAAACCCACAAATACGTTGAATTGTATGTTTTACCTTTAGTAGGGTATAAGTTCATGACATCCTTTAATATTAATCAACTTAACCTCGCATAACCTACCGTATGCATACTATTTGCGTTCGTGTTCGGACGCTCAATCGGTGTATGGTGTTGAAAGCAATACTATCTTAGGAAAAGTATCAAGCCAGCCGACGATGTCGAGTAACATTAGTGCCTTTATTAGACAGCGATGAACTCGAATTACTTGTTCGAATGTAAGTACGGTAGTGGTTTGTGAAGCACTCAGTACACGAATAAATATTCTGATTTTTTTCCTTGATGTAGTTAGGTTACGCCTATTATATTTCGAGAAGTTGAGGAGACCGTTCATCCTTTACAACTTTTCCTTTATTTGTGAAGCATTGCCCATGAACTTTAATAGGCTGGTAAAACGCAGGAAAAAATAGGGGTCCTCTTGAAAAAACTTCTATTTGCTTCATAGAAAATGAGTGACGGGTTAGAAAACGGAATTTAAAGGAGTACTCGTCAAACTTTACTCCCGCTACAAATTTTGGCCTACAAATATGAAACAAGTGTCATTTACAAGACGAATATTTAAGCTACAATGCTGAGGTAAGATTTTTTGAAATTCATCTTGTTCCTAGAGATATTTTCAATAAAAGAAACTATTTATGGGAAATTGTCAAAATAACTCTATTTTTTGATGTTTGGCGGCCTGCCGTTGTTTACCAAATTCGACAATCTCAAATTGGTACCTCAATGATGTTGCCCTTCTATTCTTTTTTCAAAAATTTCGACTTTCGACGTCTAAAATTGTAGGAGGATTAGAATTTGGCGTGAGGGAAATTTTAGGTTTCCAGCGAAAGCGAAAAAACAAAATAACATTTTCACCAACGAACATTGTGTTTGTTAGTAAATAACTTTTTTTGTTTACGTGGTTAAAAACGTTCTAAAAGTTGGGATTTCAGGAAACAAAAGTGTTTTATTCAAAAAATAACTTTTTTTACAAAAAACATCTCCCCTTTACAACCATTCTACTCCCTAGTGAGCGTTCTATTGCGTGCACGCCTGTAAAATTTATTGTGGATGTTCTGCACAAGTAGAGCTTCAATTTAAAGAAAAAATATTTTGCTAAAAAATTTCTGCACAAAAAAAAGTGTACGGTGTCCTTAAACTTAGTCGAACATTAGACAGATCGTACATTTAATCTAGTCATACATTACGCAGACTAACCAATGAATGGGTTCTTTCAGAATTTGACGCTTAATTTTGTAACAGTAGTTAATGTGAGCTAGATAACAAAAGTATATTATAAAAAACACTTGAAACCCATTTCGATAAAATACTGCTAAATTACCTCATCAGGTTGAATCATATAGCAGAGAAAATTTAACTTTATTATCTAGAGTCTTTCATATTGCTACAAAAACGTAGATTTAAGATTTCTTTTGAAAGCATTAAAAGAACTTTTTTCGCTGATTTCAGAGGGGAACGAATTCAAAGTTTTGGTTCCAATGAACAGGATACTGTGACGTAACAATGCTCTTGAAAAATAAGGAAATGTATATATATTCTATTTCAGATTATAAGATCGTGATGGTCAGTTTGTGCAGATAAGAATTATTTTGGATTTTATGGCTTTAGGATTTTTTAAGGATTAGTCAATGTATTATCAATGTTTTATATATGAAATTATGCACAAAGAGCTTGCAGAGATCTAAAAGCGTGAGCATTTTTAAACTTGTAAATACATATAAAGTCGCCAAAGTGGTCATGTTCCGAAGATGCATACTGAGATGCCTACATGCCTTAATATCTCCGCTATACATGACCGCTTTGGCAACTTAATTTGACTGACTTACAATTTGGTTGAAAACTGTGCATTTTTGTCATTTCAAGCCTTTTTATCTAATTTCTTTGCATTTGTAATAAACGAATGGTCTTCTAATTCAAAAGTTAAAAAACATTGTGAATGGTCGAATTACTGGAAAAATTGTATAAAGTGGCCACCAGACTATATTAGTTCTCGGAATGATAAGGAATAAGAGCTTTTTGAGAAGCTATCGGTTGAGCCAAGATATTAGAGAGTAAATAATTAACTTTACCCTTGATTTTTCATGTTTTTGGAGTCCTTTTTTGAAAAAAATTGTTGGATTTATCTCTAAATTCAAAAGCACCATAGCAAACGCCGAGTGTTATTCGTTATTCTATTTAGTGGCAAATTCCGAGCGAAAATTCCCAGTGTATTATTTTTTATGATAATCTTGACATTTCTTGGAGTAAATTTTTATACGGTAAAAGGTATTCAAAACCCATAACAATATTTATTAGTTTGAACGCATTCACTAGGAAGTTGCACGGAGTTATCTGTGTGAGTTTAAATAATGAAAAATTTTATCAAAATTCAGAACACATACCTTCTCAGATGGCTCTGACAGACTCTTTCGTGTTAGACTCATACCAGACGCCAGCAGTACTTGACCTCTAGTTCGTCAACAGTCCACTTTGTGTCGATCCGTTTTAACATTCGGATGAATAGGTTTTAACTGGTTGGGCTAGTACTGTTCCGACTATACCCGTGCGTGTCCAATGGCCTCGAAGATAATATCTTCCAGTTGTTGCGGTGCTGTGTGAGTATGAAAGGAAGGTTGGAAAGAGTAAAGTGTGTGTTGAGCGACGCGTCTGTACATTCGTGCATCGTATGTGTCTGGGTAACATTGGCTAGCAAGTAGGCAAGTTCTGTATCATGTACGGTGGCTCAATCGGAATCGTGTAGGTCAATCACTATTTAAGTGAGTATGGTGTCCCGGGCGCGCTAGTGGCAAAAGCTAGTCGATGACCTTCTAGAATGATCATCCAGGGTGCATGCCTTTATACCGCCAGATCTTGCACACCTGCGATGCATGCCAGAGACCGCCATTCTACAGATCATTCTCTATCGAAACTATGTTTATTTTGATAAGAAAACAGAAAAATTTCGAATGTTGTTTTATCATCTTATTTCCTTTAGCAATTTTGGCCGGAAATTTTATCTAGCAATTATATCAACTGAAGAATGTAATAACTAAGCGACGACAGCTTTGTGAACAAAAATATTGTCCACTTTGCCTGACCGCGAATTATTGTAACAAACTGAAGACAGTGTTTAAATGTGAGTAGCTACCGACTCTCCAAGTAGTTCGTTCATTGTCTCTAGGAGTTCTGTCAGTTGATATTTAATATTTATGTTCCCCAAAATGAATGAACCGTAAATGAAATTCTCGCAACATTCTAGGACGAAAATTGCGACGGCCATATACAACTGTACAATTCGTAATATTTTTCTATTTCTATCCAAATAGACGTGTAGTTTCAATAGAGAATGATCTGTACAATGGCGGTATCTGGCATGCATCGCAGGTGTGCAAGATCTGGCGGTACCTGGCATGCAGCACAGGTGATCGTGCCAGAAGGGGGCCATCGACTAGCCTTTGATACTAGTGCGTCCAGGGCGACCCTCAGTTGGTTTAATTCGTGAGATTCAAGAAATTTAGGAATTGGGCACTCTATGCTCACTATACCACCAATCCAACGTGGTGCTACCTTTAATTATGAACACTTTCGCTGTGTCAATCGCGCACATTATTTATTTTTTTGCCCTGTGCCATTGTTTTCGCGTCTCGCTAAGAAGTGCATACACTACTGATATAGTTTCAACGTACCTGACGTGACGGTCTTGAAATCTGAAATTTATAACGTGAGATAGTGAACTGGAAACTAATGATCGCTTAATATCAAGATGATTGAACTCGTCAAGATTTCAGCCTTAATTTTACGTCGTATGGCTTTTCCTTCCACGTGTTGTAAAGTCAAGCTTCTAGTGGATACTCTTCTCACTTCTCAGTCGGGAGTACTGCCTGAACCCCATTAGGGCCATAACAAGTCATGGCGTTCGCGTTCCCCAGGGCTACCCGATATCTTCAAGTTTGACGGAAGAACCACCGTTGATGTTTGCCATAAATTGTTTTCAAATTTCGTCAAAATCAGCGACTAGTCAAACCATGATCAACCCTACGGCGCGAAGAACCTTCTCTCAAACAAATGGCGACACACGGACGAACACTTTAGTAAGCGCATTAAACTCTTCTCTCGTTAATGCCCGTAAATTCTCATTGCTGTAGTTCATTTTCTAAATGAATTGGATGATAGTTGCGACATGATGTTCAAGATCTCCGCGTTCAATCCTTCATAATCTAGTTACGAATTACATAGGCTCGAGACGACCACGAATTAACGTCAGCGATGAAGAAAATGGGTTTGTTCAGCATCCAGTAAATAGCTTGTTTCTGTTTAAAGTTGAAGAAACTTACCCAAGTTAGCTGAAAAATTGTGTAAACCGTAACTTTCTTCACTGAACGGCCTAGAGCAACTAGTTCATTACCCTTCACTTTCGGCTGGCATCTTAACTCAGTAGTTAAAAACGGTGTCGAAAGTGTAATAGAATTTCCCATAGGACTCTCAAACTGATGACACGAGGGAGAAACCCCTGTGACGTTCTCTACAGGTTAGCATGTCAACTTCGTCAGGGTTGGAGACTCGTCGCCGAGATCTGCTTATGCGTGGCTGCGGCAACGCTGGCAGCGACCTTGCTGTATTTTCTTCCCAAGGGTGAGGGCTCAATAACAGAGCACATAGTTTCGAAATTTCAACGGAAATCTGCATTGTTTTTATTTCCGAAAACTTGTCTACAGTTCTTGCTTTTACTCTATTCATAACATGGTATGATACTAATGCAGGGTAAAATTTTCAAATGTTGAATCACACGAATAAAATTGGTAAATCGCTAGTAACGTAATTTCAGAAGCGAACAGTAAAATTCCCGCTGACTTTATTTGTTACTGCATCAAATTTTTTGACGTTCGGTCACGTTACGTTATTTCAACTTCAGTGACTCGTCTGAGAGATTCCTTGAACAGCACGAAAGGCACGAAAGTGCTGCGATTTAAAGTGATTAAAGATTGACTTCGTATCGCCCTCATACCGCACAATCAGCAGCGACTTCCCCAGATGATTTTTTATCCCATAATTCTGCCGGACTGAAGATGGTGGTCCTGACTCATAAAAACTTAATTTGTTTTTATTAAGATTTTTCTAGGCCTCGCAATAAGCCTTCCTAAACGCAACATTTCAAAGTGCATACACACTGCAATTCTGCAGAACCTGGATTCATCGTCACTTTGAAGAATATCGCTTAATGTCAAACTCCTAATCGTCCATCTTTAACCATTCCTTGAGTTAGAGGTCAACCTTAATCTATTTCAAATTATTATTACAAGGACTCGCAGTAGTTGCTTCAGTCGATAACGAGAAATTTTCACTGTGAACAAAGGTTTTTAAGTGTCCCCGTTTTACGTTAGCTGTTGCTCAAGATTCATACTTGAGGAGTTTATGGTCGTCACAACTGCAGGCGAGGGTTCGGGATTACATAACAAATGAATGGAGGAATGAATGAACCTTGAACCTTTACATAGCATCAGATCGCTAATATCCGGTCTAGTAAGAAAGTTCGGCTTGACTTCAAGATTTGAGACAAATTCGTTCTTTAGTCTAGAGACGAGTTTCTCCGTGGACTCGGGGGGGGAAATGATCCCACAATGATGCCAACTAAAATATAGTCAACTAGAGTTCCTGTAAAATGAGAAACTACAATTTTTTTCCCCTGTAGGTCGGGACTTCGCCTTTGAAGTCACTCTCTACTGCCTCCTGTTCCTCAGTCTCGCGTGCATGGGGATATTCGTATACCTCCATGTCGACACTTACGACTGCTTGAAGACTCCTCACAACCGCAGGCCTTCCGCCAATCACCGCGGTGACAAATCCAAGTCTTGGATTTACGAATGTCAAAATTTCGATGGGCCTCCAAAGAAGGTGGTGGCTGCAAATAAAGTTAAAACCAATGCGGTGTACATGACCGTGAATGAAGAGCAGCGCGGGAGCGTTGATTACGTTGAAATATCTGGCTCTATAAGCTCGTACGACTCTTTGATGAGAGAAGAGCCTTCAACTTCACGGAGAAGTTCAGCAGCGAGTCGTGAATCGCGGCTTTCATCACACAAATTCGAAGTCGACGGAGACTTGCCAGCTGGCCCAGGAGATTCATGCACTGAAATGCCTCTATCAACCATCCGTGAACTTATACCTGTTGATCTAAAAAGGGCAGATGGAAGAAAAATTCATCAAATTTGGACCATTTAACTAGACTGTTGCTACCGTAGGACTCCGGGCATATTTTGACTTAAAGAGCTACCCCTCGAACAACTTCCACTAACACAACACACTAACTAATACCACTAGTTCTCCGCTGCCCATGTTATACCCTACGCCCATACGTGCGTGCATTTCCATTTCATGACGAGGTTTTAAGTGGGTTTTGGTTTTAATTTTAACAAACGTTTGCTGCATGTCTGAACTATTGTACGGGTGTCGGAGCTCGGTTACTTCACAATTCTGCGTTCGGGTGCAATGTGTTGCACTGAAGCTGGGCGCAGGAGCTCTGAGTGAACTTACTGGACTTGCCCTTGCTCCGTACATCGTTAGCGGTTGCTTCGCTTTCGCCGTGGCGGCAGTGGGCGACGGCATGCAGCGGGTCGACCATATGCTTCCCCATGTAAATATTCGCTTGGTGGGATATTAAACGGTTGAAAATGCCTCACGATTTTATTGCCCTTCACTACAGCCGATGTAAAGTTGGATGTTTTGAAATCAGATTCGTTAAAGAGATCCCACTGCAAGCCAGAAAATTGTCCAGTGCAGCCTCCAACTCGGAGGGATGTTGCTGTGCTGATCACGTGAACCGGGTAGTAAATGTAAAAATTGGTAAAATGAGTGTCCTCATCCGCAACTGCTATGTTATACATCTCGAATACGTCAGATACGTAAAGAGGCCAGAAACAGATGCAGAATTTTAATCATGATAATTACATGTTAACATTCTGTTAATAAATGAAATTAAAAGATTTCTAGGGAATCCCTCTTTTAGGATAAAAAGAAAAACCAACGTAGCTAAGGAAATCATAATATAAACAAATGTTTCGTATCATAAAAAAATCCATCCTCGGTGTTCTGAAAAGAAAAGTTGAAGTATTAAAAGCCATTTCTGAACTCTAATTTTCTCAATAAACCACCAGATAGAATATTGACCGCAAAGAGAGACGATAAAATACCATGGTAAAACAAAACCTATGAAACATCTAAACAACCAACAGAAAGTTTGACCGCTGTGTCACATTCATTTATGGACAGACTATTATTTTTGAAATGTACATCGGTTCTAAAATGCGGAGATCGGATAAATTATGGGATCGAGTCCAAAATTTTAAAATTCGTATTGTTAGAGAAATGGTCGTTGTCCCAATAATGTTCTCTTCTGGACGAATTGGATGGCTTAGTCTGGTTATTGCCCGTATGAAAGAAGACTCCCCAGTGTTGAGCACACCTCACGAATAATTGGAGCCCAGTGCTACCAATGTAAGTGCTACCTCCCCTGCACAACACAGGGGAGTTCCCTTTCGTACGGGCAATAACCTGACTAATTATCAAATCGAACATCCGCATGGGAAACTCTTCATCGTTCCTCGTAAAATTGAATGGAGTAGAAAGTCTAGGCATTCAAATTGGTGTGGAACGTGGTCTTGCGGGGTAAACGTTAATATCCTGCTCTCGCATCAAAAATTTTCATTGATGTCAGCAATGAAATCGCTCGATCATCTATAACGTGAATGAGTATCGCTGGGCATAAATGGCGTAAATAGCTCGGTCCTTCGAACAATGTTTTCATCGCCCTGCATGATTAAGGCGAGTTGTCCGCTATAGTTATGCAAGTTTAACCACGACGTAAAACATGTTCATCTCGAGTACCTAAACCAATCATTCCCGAGTCTAGAGCTCTGGTTCGTAGTACACACGCACAGTTGAAGAAAGAGGATCGGTGCTTGTCTAATTGATACATGGTATGTAGTAATGTACAGCTATTGATTTTCGCCAGTGAAGACAATCTAGATCAAACTTGATGTGATCTCACTGAGTTCCCACTTAACGATACCTGCTCGTGAGATGTTCCTTCGACAAATTCTCCCAGCTCCCCTTGCCAAAATAAAATCGAGAAAGAAAGAGACCGAAGGAGTTGTTTATAATAAATGACACATTAGTAACGGACAATGATATTGCTTGGATGGTACTCCCATCAACAGGGTTGTGACCACGTGCGGAGAGTTCACGGTCATATGAAGAGCCTATTCTTTTGAATTTTCACACGAACTTTCTTCACGGCATATGAAACTTCAATGGAGCATATAAACGGTCATGAAACAATTTTTCAATTTGTGGATACATGAGTCTACTAAATTTTTTTTAAATTATTTTTTCTGTGTTCATTTTTCAGGAGACCAGTTTTATTTGCAATTTTAGGTTATTTTGTAATATTATGCATAAGACTATGAAATCGGGTCAGGATTTAATCCAGCTTCTTGAAAGAATTTAAAGAAGATACGTACTGAAATAGATGACGATTAGTTAAAATGCAAACACTGTGATCAGAAGGGAAGTTCATTACTTTTTTACAGATTGAAAAATACAATACATAATTATGTTTTTATAATGCAAATCCTATTTCTGGGAGGTCGCATAATTCAGGGCATCAACAGGAGTACTCGTTTTGAATTTACTGTGGATCAGCACCCAGCGAACAGCATCAGGAAATCTGATCGCTGTATTGAATGTTGTATTGTTTTCTCGCTTCATCTTCGGAAATTGCTGGAATTAAAACAAAGATTCGTAGAAAACTGCTGAGAGTATACATGTACACAAGTACGGAGATCTAACCAGCTAATGAAGGAATTTATAGAAAATAATCGCCTTCTTACTGCACCGTAATTTATTTGTCATGTTGGATTTCAGTTGCCTCAATCGAACAGAATCCTAATACTGCAACATACCCGAACAAGAAAAGAAGGAAATAATAAGCGTCTAAAAAAGTGAAGAAAGTATGGCTGCCCATCATGATAACCAGGAAGCAGAAAATCCTCAATCAAGACTCGAAAAAATTTAAGCAGGATTTGAGCAAAGCTCCCATTGCAGCAGACATCCCATTAAACAAATTACATAATGAGCTTGAAGGCAGCAGAGCACACGGGGAGAAACATTCCAGCTTAGACAACTTAGAGCAAACACTAGGTCGCAGAGGCGAGAGTGTCTTTGTAGATGCAACCCATACAGTCGCAATATTCAAACAATTAGCACCGGGAATTCCTCTCCCACCAGTTACCAGATGGGGGACATGGCTTATTTAGAAAATTATTCAGGATTGTTAGATTGCATATTATTTATTATTAAAATAATGCATTATTTAAAGACGTATTATTCTGAAAACCTTGCGTAATTCACCGAGGTTATTTATTCATTATTAGTTTTATTGCAGAAAATTTTTCACACCTCCCTAAAATCGACACATTGCAAACTGCTGGACTTAAACTGGCTGCGTCCATAAACTTGATACACAGTACAAGAGGATTTAAATAAGTTATATGACCAAATTTTCAGTCAAAAGAATAATACCATTTAATCTATTTTTGTTAGTTGGGACGTGAAAAGTGCGTTTTCCCAATATAAAGCTGTTTTGGCTGATAACCGCAGACGTTTCACGTTAGAGAGTCTTAAACACCATTTGGTCAGCAAATGTAACAATTTTTAGTAGCGATAACTCCTCTTATGTTCTTTTCAGTTCATTTTCTGGAAATTGTTTCTTGTACTGGGTTATTAAAACTGTTCTATGTTCGAGTTTTTGTTTAATATTCATTAATCATAACATAAACCATTACACTAATTAGCAATTAACACACAGATATATCATCTTACAAGGACAAGACTATTTAAAAGTAACATATAGAATGCCAATATAATCGATGATGCATTCTGTATTTAAATGATTACTTTTATAAATTACCCTAAAATTCAGTTATAGATTTGTCAGAGATTTATAGTCTCGCTAAAAACCCATAAAATACTTTGCATGTGCAGTAAAATTCATGCACATATGTACTAATATTACATAAGGTAGACTTATGAACTTTAATTCAACATTTAAAATTAATGTGAAATATATTAGCGCACAGGATGTTTCAGAACAAAAAGTACAAAATTGCACATCAAGTAGAAAATGGCCAAATAAACACTTTTTCTTCCATGAAATTTTCCGAAAAAATCGAATTCTTGATATATCTGTTTATTGTTTAAAAGATGAAATTTAATTACTCAATTACTCGCAATATTTACTATGTAATAACATTACAAACACATCTGATAGGTGCATCAGCCGCAATGGCCCTGTTGCATGGACTCCTAGATCTCCTGACATATCTCCACTCGATTTCTTTTTTTGACGACACATGAAGAGCCTCGTTTATGCTACACCAATTGAATCCGAGGAAAATCTCGTGGCCAGAATTGTAGTGGCTGCTGGTGAGATTTCTGAAATGCCAGACGTGTTTCCTAATATCCGGCAGTCGTTAAGGCTAGGATTTGATAAGTGCATTGATGTAGATGGAACATATTTTGAATAACTTTTGCAACGTAAATTTAAAATAAATATTGCAAGTAATTGTGTAATTAAATTTCATCCGGTAAGACAAACAGCTAATATTTCAAAATCCTGAATTTTTTTCGGAAAATTTCAGTTTATTTGGCCATTTTCTACTTGGTGCGCAATTTAGTAAATCTTGTTCTGAAACACCTTGTACACAATATTTGAGCCTATAAAAATCAAAAGATCATACGATTATAACATATGTGCTTTTTCCTTCAATCGGATATTTAGGGCAGAAATGTCATTTTTCACTTCATATTGAGCATGTTTTCAAGAGCATGTTGTCACAACCCTGGTGATCATCAGGGTTGTGACATTACAATAATGCAAATGCGTTTGAAAGCAATATGCATTTGGCAATTTGCGTGAGCACGTAATAAAATGAATTTGCATATAATCAAACGCATTTCCTCTTATTGATATACATAGTAAAAAATGTATGCAAATAATGAAATTCATATGTACTTTATAATATGCATTTGACGGATTAGGAAGTTTATACCCCTAAATGAGACACGTGACATGTTTGACAAATGCTTTACACAGAGTGGCAGACTTTATTCGAAGCAACAACCCAGAAGTCAATAGACTGAGAGCAACAGGAAAAGCATCTTTGTTCAAGCTCCTCACAGAGTTGAACGTTTTGAAGACATGTGCCCACAAAGTCCACTTCCACTATCTCCAGTACTGACCAGGTGGGGTACATGGCTGAACGCTGCCAATTATTGCAACAAATACTACGATGAAGTAGCTTCAGTAACTACGTCTTTCGACAGCGACGAAAGTAACAGCATAAATGACTGTCAGAATGTTTTAGAAGACGTTGAGTTAAAAGTAAACCTCAGTTTTATCAGTTCCAAATTTCTGCTACTCTAAAATACCATAAAAAAACTAGAAACTGAAGGGCTATTTCGAACTTAACTTCCAAGATCTATGTAATGAAAGACACTTTAATTAAAGAATTGTTTCCAGAAATATTGCGAAAAGTTGTCGGTGATTTACTTCTAAATGCATATGCATTTCCCACAAACACAGATATTCACTGCATACGCGGCCAAAATTACCATGCATATGCAGCAAAAATATGCATGCATATTTTCACAACCCTAGATGTAACATTATGGAGCATGTGAGCTCTATTCTATGTTGAAGTTCTACAAAGAGCACCAATGAAATGCTACAGCAGTTCTCTCCAAATAAGTTGAAGTGTCTTGAATTTGGCTCCTCTAGTGTCATGGGAAGTAGAGAGGGGTTTCTCACAGTACAAATGTTTCTTGGCAGAACAGAAGGCGCTTTAACTTTGAGAATTTAAAATGCATGATTGTCAAATGCAATGAACAAAATTAAGACAATTTCTAGGTTACAAATCTTGTTCTATATTTGTTCTACATTTGTTGTTCAAAAGTATCTATAATAAGTTGATGAAAAAACTTCCATTTTGTTTCATATAATTTTATTTAGCGGAATCATTTTCAACGTGTTATTTTCTCTATAGAAATACATATAATGCACTTCCACAAATGCATATGCACTTCCCTAAGTGCGCATGCTCTTCCCTAAATGCATGTGCACTTCCCTAAATGCATATGCACTTCCCTAAATGAATATGCACTTCTCTAAATGCATATGTACTTCCCTAAATGCATATGCACTTCCCTAAATGCATATGCACTTCCCAAAATGCATATGCACTTCCTACAAATGCATATGCACTTCCAACTTCTGAAATAAAGTCCTGAAATAAAAAAGTTTTTCTCAAAATCACTGGCCACACTTGTATATCAGTAGAGACATGCGCGCCACGCACCTGTATTGAGGCGCCTGATGTGAGAGGTAAACGCTAATGCACAACTTCGGCTTAAACAATTTATTTACGACAGGTGATACATCGAGTAGATTGTTTCTTAAGGCTATTGCAATGAACATATTTGAGTGTAGCTTCTCGTGGACCCGAATAAGCTCAGTGACTTCTAGGGCATCGTATTATTAGGTGTACAATTATGTTTAACATAGTACACACTCTTAGTAATACATTAAATTGATCGTCCATTCAACCTAGTCATACATTAAACTGATCGTACATTTAACCTAGTCATGCATGAGACTAATCAGTGAATGGGTTCATTCAGAATTCGACGCCTAACTTTACAACAGAAGTTAATTTAAGCAACATGAGATCAGTATATTATAAAAAAGCTTAAAACCCATTTCGTGAATAATAGGTAAATTATCTTATCAAGTTGAAGCACATAGTTGAGAAAATTTTACTTGATTACCTAATGTCATTTATATTTCAGTTAAAGCGTAGATTCAAGATTTGTTTTGAAAGCTTTGTAAGAACTTTTTCTGCGGATTTTGGTGGGAAACAAATTCCAAGTTTAGGTTCTAATGATGTGGCCGTACTTCTAAATAATAAGGAAATGTAAAAATTTCATTTTTCAGTTTATGTGATCATGATGGCCAGTTTGTGCACAAATAATTGTTTATGATTTTTTGGCCCTCATTATTCAATGTATTTTAAATTTATATACATGAAATTATGTATGGAGAGCTTTCGGAGACCCAAAAATTCGATCATTTTTAAACTTTTATGACCGCCAAAGTTATCATATCCCGGAGACACTGAGATGCCTTCGTATCTTCGTTATATGACCGCTTGGGTAACTATGTATTTATGGTTGAAAACAATATATTTCTTTATCGGTTCTAGCTTTTTATTCAATTTCTCAAAATTTTTAAAGGAACGAATAGTCTCTTAATTTAAAAGTTCAACAATATTGCTTATGGTCGAATCACTTTAAAAAGGGTATAAAGTGAAAACAGAAGAATTTAATTTTCGACATAATCAGGAACAAGATCTTCTTGAGGCGCTACAGTTGGCACCAATGTTTTGGAAAAAAATTATCAACTTTCATGTTTCTTCCATGTTTTTGAAGAGCTTATACGTAAAGATTTTGTTAAATTTAGCTCTAAATTCAAATGTACTGAAGCAAACAACTAGCGTTATTTATAATTCTATTTAGTGGCACATTCCGAGCGAGTATTCTCATTATATTTCTTTTCTATGATTCTCTTAAAAAATTTGCAAGTGAATTTTCAATATTTTGCGACATTCAAAACCCATACAAATATTTAAGAATTGTCATTGTTCACGAGGAACTTGAACGTAGGTATTATTTGTGCGAGTAAAATATTCAAAAATTATACCAATATTCAAAACACATACCTTCTCAGATGACTCTGACGGATTCTTATGTGTTAGAATCACACCAGTTGCCAGCAGTACTTGACCTGTGCTCTGTCAACAGTCCATATAGTGTCGATCCATTTTACTTCCTTCCTAATAGGTTTTAACCGGTTGCGCTTGTGTTTCTTGAAATTCATCTGATGTACCATGGGCTCGACGAGATTCATATTGCGATGCTGTGGCTTTATGTAAGTAGCAGTGAATGGAGGGCGGAAGTGTTAACATGATATACCTGGATGTTCTTAGTCTGTACGGGCTCGGTTATTGTAGGATGGGGAATGTTCATTGGGAAGCTCTGCATCTGCTTTAAGTTGCACTGTGACTTGGCTTGTAGAAGTACAGTCTACTATGGAAAATGTACAGGGGTGTGATAAAATAACGTGACATTCTGGCACCTTGAGCATTGAATTTTAAACATGTAACCAACATATATATTGTTGAATGTTTATAAGCGAATGCGTTACGTTTATTCTAATTCACTGTCTTCGAAACGTACCTGAAAAAACCTTAAACTGTGGGAATGGCGGACGGTGTTATGAGGTACTCTATCAAAAGTTAGAGCTCTCGTTTACAGAGAAGGTTTATCATCTTGAGCACAACACAGGTCTGGCAGAAAGGGGAAGTTCTCTAAGAGGCCGTTGGACTCCGCATTGAATTCTTATCGGGTCATAAGACCACGGATCTCGAAATCCCTCCAAACGTCAATGGACACTTGCTGAACCTAGTCTCCATAATAACTGCTCGTCCTGAGTTGAGGGTCCATACTGGCCGTTCCGCTGGCGACCTCTGTAGAGTGTCTCCATGAAATTACTACTAGTCGAGTTTATTTTTAGAGAGGATAAATTTATTTATTTAAACGCCCAACTATGCCTAACCGACCCTCTCCTATCGTAAAGGGAATACCGTATTATAGCAGATATTAGTGTTCGTTTCTCCACTCTCATATACCATGTTCTTATACCTTCGAAGATAAATAACTAGGTTATTACCCATCGGCGATTAAAATGTCCTTCATATATAACGCCTTCGAATGGGTCGTTCTTGATTTTTGGGAACCTAATTAGTAAAATCTTTGCGCACATTAACTGAATCGACCAACGATTTTGGTAAAAACTCAAATTTCGCCGCCATCGTCTCTGAATAAACCGATACGTCTTTTAATTGGAGAAAGTGCTAAAATTCCTTTTGCAACAATTCAAAATTTGTATGAAAAATACCTTGAAGAATTAAGGCTGTAATTGCCTCAAAAGGGGGCCGTACACCATATTGTATTATTTTGTCGATATTTCCGAATGTTTTGAGTCCAGCCCCTGTGAATATAAGTACCTCTTCACTTGAGAAACACTCCAGTTTAATTGGATTGAAGCAACTGCTAATCTTTCTTTCCCTTGTCACTATACCGTCAGTTGGATGTAGTACCGCTACACCAAAGAGTTCGATATACTCGGCACGTTTCTCTAACCTATTGTGTTCTATGTGATGACGTACGCTAAGAGTCTTTATCCAGCGTCAGTCGGTGTAACGTGTGCACGTAACTATCGCTGTAACAACGGACCTGCGCTTCTGGGCTAGTTAACATACCGTGAATGTATTACTAGAGATTGCTTGCTTTCAATGCAGCAATAGGCATCGTGATGGGTTAACTAATGCTTTGTATCTTGCACACTTGCAGTCTATTTGCAGTCAGGCAAATTTGTATCGAAGTGGGTAGACTTTAGGTTTCTTCAGTCGAGTACTGTCAGAGCACAATCAGGGCCGTAGCCTGTAATGGTGTTAGCGCTCGATAGCGTTCATTGAATACTATATTTAATCGGTTAATAACACCGCTCATGTTTCACCTCGAGTATACTCGTCATTGAACACTTTGATCAGTCGAACTTGTTCAGCCCTGCTGCACGAAGAATGGGAGTCATGAACACCACACAGAATTCGGTCGGAAACTTTCAGGCGCGCATTGAACTAGTCTCTAGTCGCATGGCCGTAAATTTTCTCATAACTAAAAGTTATTTCCTAAAGTATCAAATGTTCTATGTCACGTCAGCTTGGACACATTCCACGTTCAAATCTAATTTGCCTGCCAACAAATACAGAAACTGGGAAGCCGTCAGACAATTCCCTTAACCAGTAGAAAGTGCACACGTATTTCCACGTTTGAATAGTGGTACATAGAGCTGTGAATGACAATTACGTCTTCATGTTGGCTAGTCTCAAGGATTCTGCAGTGGTGGAGAAACCGGTTCTCTTCCCAGAAACTTCCTCCGAAGCAGATTTCGTCGGCACAGTTCAGTGCAGTACACCGCTTCCTGGTGCGTGATGGTAAATGTTTTTCAGGGGAACGGTGCGAAATTGCTAGTTGCAGTAATTAGTTCGAGAAACTACACTACACCATGGCTATGCGGGATAATTCGGTATAAAGGACTTCCTCTAGGAAACATTTCTTTCTCCGTTCCGATGTTTTAATCATCGATGGCTGACATTACAGTAAAGAGCTACAGGCTTGAAAATAAACAATAGTGTGCTCTAAATTACTCGAAATACGAGTTAACTAATGAAAACAGAGTGGTTTCTGTACGGGTGAAAAGATTTGGGGTAATTTTTTATTCTAGCGTATTCTTTTTTAAATATAAAGTGTAGTGGCAATCTCTTCAACTCGAGGGTGAAGATGACCCCCTGTATTAATCGGTGCTCTTAACGGACACAACTGTCAGATTTCTTCATCTGCAGTCAAAATTAAGAACTGCGGCAACAACTTGTACTCTTGATACATCTGGTAAGCTTAATTAAATTTCTCATACGCCCCGGATTATACCACCATTCCCTGGGGTAATATCCTTGATACGATTTGTTCAGGTTCGTGTGTCAACTTCGCGACGCTCGCCTACTCGCGGCTGAGATGTGCTTAGCCGTGACCTCGGCAGCGCTTGCAGTGCTGCTACTGTGCGTCCTTCCTGAAGGCGAGTGGCCAATAACGTGCTCAGTTCTTCGTAATGAAGTTTCAGAGGAAATGTAATATTAATTTGAGAAAAACGGCGAGAATTTTATGCGCTCTCTAATCGTACTTGATAAAACTGATGCTAATAATTTCCGAACTTGAAAACTGGCTCGTGAAATAAATAACACGCTAGTCGCTAAATTTGCAGAGGGAAGCGTGGCATTCCAATTGCCCTGATTTTTTGAGCTTTCGTGAAGTTGCGTCACTTGAGGTCGCTTCGACGTGGAGCCATTTCAGGAAACCAGCGAAGGTTTATTTGGTGACTGCGAGTGCGCCAGAGGTGCCATGCATTAGGTTAGCTATTGTCGCTCATAAACTTCAATAAAATTTGAAATGAGTCACTGGTAGATGATGGGGAATTTCGCCAGCAATGAGTGTTAACCCTTTACTCTGTATCGGAACGCAGATAAAACAAAGTAAATTATTTCTCAAATGAAATGTAATTCGTTCTTTCTTTGATTAAACACAGTTCCCCGTACTGTGAGATTTGGGTCATGTTAGCTGACGACAGTTGATGAATTTATGATGGACCTATGAGATAAAAATTCAAAGTCTTCCCCGCAGGTCTGGACTTGAACTGGGAAGTTGGACTCTACTTCCTCCTGGCGCTTAGCATCACCTATATGGTAATTTTCCCGTGCGTGCATCTTCACTCCTTTCACTGCATGAAGATGGCTGGCAACTGCAACCGTACCGGCGGTGACCGATCAGAGTCTTGTGTTGATGAATGTCTGTATTCCGACGTGCCTACCGGGAGGGCGGCGGCGTCGGCGGCCGCTAATGAAATGGAAAGAAATGCGGCGCATATGACAATGAAAGACGAGGAGCAGCACGGGAGCGTTGAACAAGTCGAAATTCATGGCTCGATAGTAACGTACCACTCGTTGGCAGGAGCAGGGCCTTCAACTTCACGGAGATCTTCCTCAGCAAGCAGAGAGTCGAGGCCTCCATCACAGAACTTCGAAGTCGACGGAGACTTGCCATCAGGCGTCAGAGAATCCCGCACTGACATGGCTCCATCAACGTCCCGAAATTGATACCTCTTAATCCAACATACACATGGACACGGTTTTAGGCAAATTGAAATTGTTTACCACAACGGCTGCTGCCGTAAGACTCGAGCACATATTACTTTAGGAGCTTACCGACAGACTACTACCACGCACATAGTAAAGAGTGCTCACGCTTTCGGCTAAACATCTAACACCAGACAAACACATGATTTTCCGTATATTGACTAGGTTTTAAGTGGGATTTTGGTTTTAGCTTTAACGAAGGTTTGCTGCATGTCTGAACTACTGTACGGGTGTCAACGCTCGTTTCCCTCGCAATTCTGCGTTCGGGTGCAATGTGTTGCACTGAAGCTCTGCGCAGGACCTGTGAGTAGACTTACTGGACTTGTCCATGCTCTAAATTTTACCACCTCGTACATTGTTAGCGGTTGCTTCGCTTACGTCCTCGTGGCGGTGAGCGACAGCATGCGGCTGGTCGACCTTATGCTTTGCTTTGTAAATATTCGCTTTGCGGGATATTAAACGGTTGAAAACGCCTCGCCTATTTTCATACCCTTCTTACCACGGCCAATACGATGTTATACATTTTAGAATCGCTTCTGATGCCTAAATTACTCCACTTTTCTTAAAAGCATCCACGGAAGTGTAGAACATTGAGCCATACTGCCGTGCCGATCACGTCAACCGTTATTGGCTCCGAAATCGCAATCAGCCAGTGTTCTCTTAGTGAGCCGCAACGAATTAAAAAAAATCAAAGGCCTGTTACGAAATCCAGATGTGGAGCAGGTATTTTGAAATTTACTCTAGTTTTAACACTCCAGATCGAAACTCGATGAGCTCAAACTTTGCGAAAGGGCATGATTGTGGTCCTCCCTTAAGCCTGTTAAGCATAATACGTTACCAGCTATAAGTTGTTGATCGTGGAGTTGCCAGTAACCTCTTCTTCTTCGTCCTAGAAATTCGAGCGAGAAACCACCGTACGTTGTCGTTCAGACGC